>JAUEJJ010000046.1:13953954-13968438 GCA_032164275.1 Synergus coniferae
TCCGAATTCTTGTGTTTTCTACAGAAATTATGGATTAACAAAACAGCGTTTGAAAATTGTCAAGATGCGCACACACTCTTCAATTTTTCGTTAGTGATTTCTAACTTTAGAAGCAAATACATATATCGCACGTGACAATAACAACAAAGGAAAGTGTAAACAATTAACTGATTAAATAATAATTTGTTTCAAGTTTAACTTATAGAAAGTTGTGAAATGTGAATTGAGCAGTAGAAATTAATAAACTATAGATACTTAAAGTAGGTACTAAAATTAACAGGTTAGTATATACTTTCCTAACCTATAAGAAATATTAAAACTAAAATAATTGACAGAATTTAAAAATGATTTATTTAGATTAATAAGGCATTGAAGATTTAAATTCTGCTGCAGAAAAAATGTCTCAAGAAATTCAATTTTCGGAAACGGGAGCTTTGAATGAAGAGAAAGTTGATGTTGCACATGCAAGCAACACGGACATTTTGCAATGTTTTGTATGCGATGCAAAGGTGCAAGAAAAGTACTACGTTTTAGCAAGTTGTAGGACTCAAACCACCAGAACTCGAGTTATTGAAAAATTAGGAGAACTTGTTGGAGAAAGGTATATTTTTACATTTATTTTTGTTATATGTAACCTATGCTTTTGTGAATGTAATTTCGTTTCAATGCTAATAATAAAATTCTCATTTACAGACATATGGTTGTAATTTCCGAAAATGATTTAATTTGTCGTAGTTGTGCGAATTTGATTAATACTTTAGATCGTCTTGAAAGCGAAATAAAGGGAGTAAAAGGCACAGTTTTGCAGTACCTAGAACGCAAATATGGTCTGGAAGAGGGAGAACTTCTCAACCAAAACGAGTCTGTTAAACATGATCAACTCCTTGATACTACTCAAACTAGTGAAAACGGCAATAAAAGAAAGGCGGTAAATCTTCTGGATGGATCTATATCGAAGAATAAACAGAAGAAATCAGTTTTATTACAGTGTGATAAGTGTAGATACGTGACGGATTATAACACTTTCATGGTTCATCACATTAGACAGCATATTAACCAGAGGATAAATTGCGACAGATGTGGAGTTCAATTCGTTGGAAACAAACAACAGAATAATTCGCATAGTTGCAAAGAAAAACAAAAACCTGCCGAGATTACTAATCAAAATGAAGTAGATATGGGTAGGGCATTTTTTTATTTCACTTCTGTTATTTTTAATGTCATCATTTTCAGTACTTTCTATTTTATTGATTCATTACAGAAACACATGCTGCTAATATAACTACACCTTTGGAAAATGGTGATATGGCAGAGGATATTCTTCCATCCACCCAAGACGAAAATATTTTTGTGAAAGGAGATGTGCACCATAAAATATTTCATTTATCAGACCTAGATACTGACGAAATATCAACTCGTGCGTTTAAAACTTATTTCTAGAAAGTTTGTATACTTTAGTAATCTAAAAAAAAAAATTTTTTTATGCAGAATACGTTGTGCCAGAACCTACTACAGAGTTTCTTATGCAAGAGCAAAACATCAACGATAATGTAAAGCCCACAATACTAACAGAAACGGATTCGAATGAAGTCCTAAAAAAGAAAAACCTCTCCACCAAACAAATCCTGACTGTTGCAGAAGACGGAAGTTTAGAAATGAGAGAAATAGAAACTTGGCATGAAAAAAAAAGTGAATGAAGAAGAATTCCAATAGACTGACTGAACAGTCTACAATTTCGTATGCAGTTATAATTTATTTATTCGAAGTAGTTTCTGGTTAAGTATTAAAAAGCTACATTCTATTCTTATGTTTATAGTTTCCAATCAACTCTGTCGATAAAGTTTCATTATTTTTGCTTTATTTCTTACTATCTTGATTTCCAGATATCATTTTATAAAAAAATTGGGGTCCAGATCTTTCCAATTTTCGTTTATTTGCGATAATGTCTTGTATGGATTTTGTGGAGTTATTCATTGCATTTAAGTCTTCTTTTAATGTAATATTTACGGCATCTTTGAAATTTTCTATAAATTGTTTTGTTTGGATTTCTTGTTTCTGAGAAAGACAAACTATGTTAGTGAATTAATCAAATTTCTGACGTGAGTGAAGTTATAAAATTTGTTCATACGATACCTTGGATTGGCTAGAATTGGTGTTTGACTCCGGAAATTTAATAATCTGATTGGCGGTAGTATTAATCCAATCCTATAATGTTATTTGAATTGAATTAAGTATTGTTAAATTTAATTATTCATTATTGAATTGAATAAAGGAACAGTTCAGTAATGTATTTTCAAATTGAGTCTGACGATTTTCAAAACCACAAATGCAAAAGTTTGAATAATTGTAATAATTGGATACGTACTTCACTTCCAGAAGTAAGTTCCTCAGTTGAAGCAGTAGTATTGGTCTGAGCTGCAGACTAGGTATAGATAATATAATTTTAATGTAAATATCAGAAGAATATATAATTTTTTGTATTCTAAGATATACAAAATATGCAATGAAGTTTTAAAACAGCAAATTTTACTCACGATTATGAATCCACTGCTCAGGATAGCGAATAAGAATATTTTAGTAGTCATGTTAATATTGTCAATGTATGTGGAGATTATTTTACTGAAGGTAGAACCTGGTAGAACTATGTGCTGCAGTTCACTTACTCTGCTATTTATACAGAAATAGATGAGATCAAATCGAGTAGATCAACATTTGATTAAATAAAACAGGCCTTGGCGAAAAAAAAAATATAAGAGCATATGGTAAATATTTTTAGTGTCTCTGCCGAGCACATATGGAATTGCAAATAGATAACTGACAAACAACTATTTTTTTTAGGAATGCTCTTATTTTTGTTTTTTATTTTTTCTTTTGGAATTTGCTACAATATTATATGATTTATTTTAAAATATTAAATTTGTCATTAACACTAAGTAAAATTCATATTTATATTTGTTTATATGTTTCTCATAACTTTTTTAATAATTTAAATAACTTCTTTAAATTCGTATTATTTTACTAATTTTATATATAATATATATTATAAACTGAGAATAAAACATTAGGAAAGATTCAATTTTATTAACATAAAATCAGTAAAATCAAATTCCAATTGTTCCAATTTTAGTATTTCAAAAGTGGCGCTGGCGTCACATGTCTAGTAATTTTTATTTTTATTTATATTTCTGTTGGCGAACCTGATGTTTTGAAATTATATTGTAAACAAGTTTAACGGTTAATGTCAGTTAATGTCTAAACTACGCTTTAAAGCAATCGATGTGGCTTTTATCGCTTTTATGTAAATAATATTTGATTTAATTGTTTTAGAATCATAATTTATGTCACAAAATGGTGAATTTTGATCAACTGTTGGAATATGACATGCAGAATGTCTTACAGAGTTTAGAAAGTGAAGAATCAGTCGTCTTACAAAAGCTTTCATTGGCCTGTTCTGAATTTCGTTCCATCATTTCTATGGCTATTAAGGACCATTTAATTCAAAATGAAGGTAAGATACAAATGCTATAATTATTTTATTTTAATTTCCGATCTTTATCTTTGACTTTTTGGTTTTCAAAACCGAAACTAGGACATACTTAAATTTATGAAAAGTTAGGTTAACTTTGACACCTATATTGTATATACACATACATATATATTATTTGCTATGGAAATGTCCGAAATGTAAATAATTAAATTTTTACTTAATTATCCTTATTTCTCGGTTATTTAATTAGTTAGTGCAGACATTTGTCTCGAAAGAAGGATTTTCATAAACATGGAACGAGGCATGCAAATTCTAACCTTAAAATTCAATTTATCCAAAAGTATTAAAATTAATAATTTTTGGTTCTATTATTCTCATTAATTTCAATGTCCCGAAATGGATATTGTATAACGAATCACATAAATTAAATACACATATGGTAAGCATTAAATTAAACATTTAACAACTATTTCTTTTCATATCAGTGCAAATTATTCTTTACCCTATAATTTTCAAACAAATTCGCATTTTTAAAAATTGCAGAATTTGTCAGGACAAGTAATTCAAATAGTGAAAGTATTACTGAAGTAGATAATCTAAGAAAAACCAGTGAACAGGAATTGCATACAGTGCAATTGAATCTGAAGCTTAAAGATAGAGAAATATCTAATATTATTAAACGGCAAGAGAAACTTCGTGAGAATCTTAAGGAACAAAAGGAACAAAAGGAAGAGATATCTCTTGAAATTGTTGATTTAGAACAAGGTATGTCCTTTATTTAGCATGAAATTTTTTTTTTTTTTAAATTTCAAAAAATTCATGGGTGACGAAAATTTGTTAAGTATCGGTTACAATTTTTAGAACGAGAAGAAAGGAGAAAAGAGAAAATGCGCAATTGGGATGCTTTAAAAAGAGCATGTTTCATTTACAAGGACAAATTAGATATTCGGTTAAAAGTGGACTCAGCTGATGAAGATGAAAAAGTAACAGTTATATTTTTCGTGAAAGAACACCAAGATAAATATTATGCGGATCTTACGCATAAAGCTAATTCTTGGAAAGGTTTGTAAATTAATTCAATTTACTTTAAATTAAATTTACTGTTAATGCGCAATATAATGAAACATATTCATTTTTCAGTTGAGAAAATGGAACCTGATCTCAAAGTAAACCACTCGAATGAGTTAAGCTCAGTAATAGATTTTTCAAATGACTTCCAGGTAAAGAATATTACCGCCTTTTTGTGCCGATTACGAAACATTTTTCAAGAACACTACTTTAAGAAATAATAATAACTCATTAAAAAATAATATATAACTAATTAAACATTAAGTATCATAGTTTTATGTAATTATTCAATATATTTTTTCATTTTTGAATAATTGGTATGGAATAATTGGTAAAATAACTTATGTGTGGTTTCGCTAATTATAAGTGGATTTCATAGAGCTTGTTTTCTTTTAATGAAGAAGAATAAGAAACAAGAAATTGGAATGAAATGTTGAATTTCAATACAATTGAAATGAAAAGGAGTCGAATTTTCAGTCATTAAGCATTTATTAATACAGTTTGCATTATTTCGAGTAAATTCTTATGAAAATACAATAGTATATTTTGCTGGGAATATTGTGAAGATATTTGTTAAATTAATTAGTAAATCTCTCGTGCTTTAGTTGATTTTTTCGCTCTCTGAAAGTGAAACAATTTTCCTGGTAAATTCTAAATCGCTTATAAGTTTGAATTCGAAATGAAATCTCGTTAGACAAATTTGACCGCCTATCGAGTCAAGAAAAATCTGGTTTTGCTGTTTATCCATTTGCGAACATTGTTAGCCGCCCATTGAAAATTCACTCTACCTACTTACGTGAAAAGGACCAATCTATTATGTATGCACAACGTGCGTTGATAACAATTCATCCTTATTGGCACGAGTTAATAAAAGGTCAATTGATCGCCCACTCCCAATCAGTCTATTGCAAATGCTAACGTAACTCGACAGATTTCATTCACATTATTGACCTGGTCGTTTATCTCCTCGATCACCGAGAACATAATTACTCATCGAACTCTTAGCTATGGGAATTTATTTAACATATACTATCTCCACAACTCGACACTTTTTGCTACGGTCATTTTGTAAATTTAATTCCTAAAATTATGAATCTATTTACAGTGTTTAAAAAGCAAAATATCTTCTAAATTACAGTTTGAACTATTATCTACAAAACTAAAGGTGAATAATAATGCGATATGTAGTGTGGCACTCGTCTACAGATTTTTTTATTTTATAACATACTTATTCTCTCACAAAAGTAACTCTCAACTCAATCGACTGGAGAGTGTCTTTTGCATCGTCAAATAAATAAGAACAATAATTAATTATGACAAGTCACTTCTCATACCAGAGACGTGATCAAATATTATATTCGAAGCAACAAAATATGATTGCGGAACAAAGTTGACTCTTGCAATCGCTTAATTGCTAGTTCGAATGGGGATTACAAGAGTGAAAAAAAAACAGACATCCGTCTCATTCCTTTATAATAATTCATCTTTAGGTAGTCCTAACTTATCTTATAATGTTTTATATCAATATATGAAACTTCTTTTGTAAAAAAAAAATTCGCAGACGCACGTGGAAGCGATAATTGGTTGTCATTTGTAAAAAGAAACCCCAATTCAAAGTTCATACTTCAAACGTATATTTTATTTTCATTTCGAAATTTACGGCTTTACGTAATCAAAAAAGATAGTCGAAAGAAAGAATTCTTTTATCTCTGATTAAAAAATGTTTATATATTTCAATAGATTTTGGCAGAATATAAAAGAAAGAAATTGAGTGAGTAGTGAACACACGTTTACGTATTAAAAATATGAATTTATTGTTAAATTAATAATTGTAAATTTACATTGAAATGTACATATTTCAACACTCCTAGAAACGTGATTTTTCCCAACTTCGCATTTCATATTTGTGAGCACAGACTGCACAATTTTAGCCTTCAACTCTAATGACAAAAATATCCTTCTACGTACCTCTGACTGACTCGTAAAGCCTTCGCATTTTACTCTATCTTAAATAAAAAAATCAGCGGAACTTGAGGAATCTGAGTCCGGAATATTCAACTTATAAATAGAAAGAATAAACATTAGTATTCGAATGACAATGAAAAATGATAGTTAAATGATAGTTAATTCCTTTCTATTCCCTGAATCTGAATTAATAGGAATAACTTACTGATTAAATATGTAGTATCAATTCTACTAAATCAGATTTAGAATGCAAATCCCATAATGATTGAAATAAAATTATTACAATGCACAGAAATATCTCGGAGGTTTGGAGATTTGCTGAATTTTTTAATTAATAATAACTTAGTCGATCACACGGAAAAATATATTACTCGTGGCGAGAAAACTAATTACTAATATTGCAACACACTAGTCGACAATAATTAATGAATCTTGCAATTATTATCGTCTGCCCATTAATACATCGTTATTGCGGTTAATATACTAAAATACAAATTGCATTTCTAATATTTTTTCTTCATTCAGATTTCCAATAAAGTTGTCGACTGTATAAGACAATCATTACAACAGAATGTCTCTACGTACACATTTAATAATAACTAATAACTTGCACTTTGCAGTAAGTTCGTTAGTGTTCCGGGAGATTTGCAAATATCTCCTCCTTCGCAGCTGCACACATATATCTCAACACCACCGACTCACAGACAGTTCAATTTTTTTTTACCCTGGTCCTAAAGTTCACAAAAGTTAAAGACGCACATTCTTGAAAATAATTCCCTCGATCGATAGAATTATTTCTTCTTTCTTAAATATACATTTCTTTTTAAATATATATATATATCATTTTAAATACATAGTTCTTTTCTCTCTACGAAAGAATAATGGCACTGAAAAAAATTGCTACCGAGATAATGTAGCATTTATATAAATTATAAAATTGATTGTTTAATTTATCCTTAAGTTTTCGATTGAAAATTTTATCTGAATTAAAAATAAATAATTTTCTATTCTATTATTGTCAGCTCGTCTTACTTTGTTTCTAGTATTTTTTTTTATTTAATAGTTTTCAGTGCGCATTTTTAATTACCGAACCAGATTGTGTGGTGATAAAAAAAATCATTTCTTACGGGAAGACTGCGTTTCAAAAACTCGAGTCGATATCTAGCAATCTAGAACGCCTCTCTGATAGTGAATCGTCTTTGAAGCGAGTGATGACTTTTCATTAGCGAATTCCTTCGCGTTAATAACATCCAAGTTATTCAAGGGTCGCAGCAAAAGAAACGTTACCGCCAGAGGCGGCAGCTGCAGCCGCCAGAAGAAGAGTAGGCGGCAAGGGTGGCAAGGGCGTCGTTGACTTCGGCGTCGCCGTCGTTGTTGGACAGTCGGTACCGATACCGTAAACCTTTGCGTGGTTCACCTCCAGAGCTACTGTCAAGTCTGCCAAACCTGCGTCGCACAATACTGGATTGTCTGGAAAAAAAGAAATTGTCCTTAAAAAATTTGACAAAATAAAAATAATACAAAATCATTATCATTAAATAAGATAATCCACAAAATTAGGTCAAAAAATGATCTAGTTTCCGTGAAAAGGAGTCTAATGCTTTCAGAGCTATTGGTGTCTTCCTCTTTTGATTGAGGTCTAAATGACGGAGAATTTTTATTTGATATGAGTGAGTTGAAAAGAGGATAAATAATAAATAAAGTGACATCCTGACGTACCCTAGACCAGACTAATAAAATGTTGGAACGATGGCGTCTTTGATCGAGGGTTATCGCACGCAATGTAACTCTTGCAACAAATAATACGTATAAGTTCTCTCTCCAGCAGCCAAAGCTATGCCGGCATTTATCAACAAGTCTAAGTAATTTATTCTATCGACTCGTCCATTCCTGTCCCCGCTTCTCTAGAGTTCTTCTTACGCGATGTTTATTAATTATTGACGCCCAGTTAAATGCATGCGTATCGACGTTACGGTTTGTGGAAACGCGAGAAGAATCGGGGCAGATCATGCGAGTTCCAAGTGGTCAAAAGATTAAATGAAAAAAATCATCTAGAAACATTTCAAAATTCTCTAATCACCGCACAGTTTAAGTTTCGAAATATTTAGAATCAGAATAAATTTTTCGTTTTTCTGAATTGATAAAATTTGAATTGCTCAGTGGAAGAAATATTTTATATTTATTTTTAAAAGACTTTTTATTGGTCTAACAGATTACTGTTACTATTGATTGTTACTTTCAAGTCATTTTGATTAAAAAAAAATGTGAAAGGAGAGAGAGCTTATTCAATTATTAAACGACAAATAATCAATGAATGCCAATAATACTCATTTACTCCACATACGTGACTCGAAATGAAAAGTCGATTATTAAAGTAATTTATAACTTTGCTGCAGGAGGAATAATTGAAAAATTTGTTCTGTGATAGGAAAATTTCTTTCATCTTTTTTTCCATCATTAATGTTCACAACAAACTAATAAATAATAATAAATAATTAAAACTAATAATCATTTTCAAGCTTAAGCCTTTTGTATAAATCAAAGGTATAAATGATAATTTTTATTGATCGCTATTCCGAAATAGATTATTTTGATCAATATGTTTATTTAAAAACGCAAGGCTAAGTCGATAAATAAGTCTGATTAATCAGTGTCCCGATTTTTCTTCTTTCTCAGCAGATATTAAATTTGCCTTCAGTCAGTTCTCACAGAACGAATACATTAAATCAATTGCTGACTTTTGTCATCGATTTAACTGGATCAATGATTCCAGTTGATCCGAGGAGACCTTGTCTATAATATTTCCATGGAGAAATTACAGTCAAGGTAAATAATCCCAGTACATCCCAGGGTTTCAGAACATTCAATTAACATCAATTATTTCATATGTAATAATTTACATTGGTGGAAGAAAAAGTATACAAGTGATAATAATGCAATGCAAATGATATTCTTAACTAAAATTAGAAATTAAAATAAATATTTTTAAAAAACATATGTATTTTACCTTGCAGATAAATACGAAGTACATCAGGCACCCCATGGACTGTGCACCGTGTATTGGCGACAAGTTCTGCTACCAAAGAACGTATGTGGTTGGCAGTGAAATCCGCCCAACACAATCCAGGGAATCCCCGGAAGTCTCGGTCAGAAAGTGTGATAAGGCGATTATGCGAGGCATTTAATTCTTCCAATAGTGGAAGCCACGTCTGTAAAGAAATGATTTTGTTCGATGTTTACATTCTCATCTAATGAGAAGGTATTGCTTTTTTTTATTTCTTTTTTCTGAATAAAATTCTCAAAAGTTCCACAATTATTTTTCACTATAAAATTTGGATTCTCTTCAATGTAAATAATACTAAAAATGTGTTTATACAGATTGAAGGCCTTACCTCGGAAGCATCTTCGAGGGTGATGAGTTCGTTGTGAGAAAGATCAAGAACACGAAGACCTTCCAAGCCTCGTAAATCTTGAGGTCCGATCGTTGGTCCCAATGCGTTGTGGCTGAGGTTTAGCCTCTGCAATTCCTTCATACCAACGAACAACGAGCCTTCGAGGCTTCGCAGCTCGTTATGCTGTAATCTCATATCCTGAATACTGGCGCCAGACGTCTCATCGGCTTGTTCTTCCACAAGATTCTGTAAAGAGTTGTAAGACTTCTTATACACAGGTACATAGACTTGTGAGTCGTATAACATGACCACTTGGCGAATATTGCGGACTTGGTACATAATTGAGGTCTTGAAAAGCAAATGCATGCTTCCTCCTCGCGAAAAATGCAAAATGAAACCAATCCAAGCGAGTATTTAAAAAAAAAACAAGTTCTTACTCTTTATTCAAGTTTTTTCATCTTTCTTATTGTTAGTCTAAGATCTGCACTTTTCAATCAATTATTCAATCAATTATTCAATCAATTATTAAGCAATCTATTTTATAATCTTTGTGACTTGAGAAGTTAAAAAAAAATTTATTGGATGATAGAATTAAAATTGCAATAAAAAAATACAAACCTCTGATGGCGGCCTGAGTAGCCTGGCGATTTTATTGTTAGAGAGGTCGAGTAGGCGCAATTCACGTAAACCACGCAAAGAGGCGAAGGAAAACTCGCGTAACTCGTTGTGTGTTAAGTTCAAGCACTTTAGAGACTTGAGAGGATAAAGGGCGCTATGCCCATTGCCTTCGTCGCTTTCGTTTCCATCTCCACCCAGGGATTTCAAAGAATTGTGACCCAGCTCGAGGTCTTCCAGATATTCGACCTCGACGAAATCCTCGTCCGTCAACTTCAGGGAAATAAAATTATTTTATTAAAAAAAGCTCAGAAAAGTAGATTCTCACTTCCAAGTATAACAATTTATGTCTTCATAAATGGCAAAGGTAAAACCGTCTTCATAAATTTTAAATATTCTTTAATAATTCCGGGTACCAATTTCCCCAATCGACGACTCCTCTTGTAGATTGGGGCTATTAGGGCTATTGAAGTTTGTCCTAGTAAAAATGGGCCAAACTAGTTAAAACCCTTTGACCCTAAAAAAAAAAAACTTTGACCCTAGTACAATTTCAATCCGGGATCTTCTAACGCTGTTCCAACTTATTTCGATCAGATGTATAAGTAATTTAAATCATCAAGGTACTTTCATTAAATGTACAATTGTCTCGCGGTTAAAGAGTATTTGAAATAATTCCTGTAAAAAGGAGAGCATTGAAGTGGATTATATGTCATTGAAAAAATTGTACACTTTAATGCCTATAAATCCAAACAAATTCCGTTTTTGTCCGAATGCGCTTCTTGGCATTCGACTTCTTTATCATGCTATTGATTGAATGTCAGTGAATGACCATATTAGTTGAATGCCATACAATGCCTTCTATGAGCAGAGGTATGGAATGAAACCAATGCCGTTTAATCCTGTAGAATTACAAAATAAGTCAAATGCCATTTAATCCTTTTTCCGACCAGATATATCGAATACAATCATGCATTTGAATGCCGTTGAATTTAATTCCGGACAAAAACGAAATTTGTTTGGATTTATATGCATTAAAGTGTACAATGTTTTCAATGCCATATAATACACTTCAATGCTATCCTTTTTATAGGGAAATCAAATATAAATAACAATAGAAAAGGTAGACCTAATTGAAGGTCAGAATAATAAGGTTTTGAGCATCAATTGACCAATTTTGATGCTGGAGGGTTACTAAAATTCGTTGTTAAGCATAAGATGCGATGCAAGTTCTGACTGACGAAAGACGAGAGCTAAGAGCCCTAGGTAATTAAGTTAACGGTTTAATGGTTAATTCCGAAATCGTTGTGGAGCAAAGTTAGCGTCATGGTTGTTAGGTATACTAATCAGCAATAAACGAGTGGTCAATTCAAGGAGTGACGCTGCAGCATGTTAGTAGTGTATTAATCGGTCAATAAGTCGAAAAAGGAAGTCATTTAATAAGTCACTAATCCAATAAACATTTACCTCGCGAGTGCGCGACGGAAACTCTCGATTCAGTAATTGCATTATGCAGGGTAATAAATTGTGTTAATGCATGGCACGCTCTCCAACGCCCTCACATACGCGCATAAATAGTACACGTACGTATCCGTACTCAACGCATAAGCGATCATTCAAGGATCGCGTGTTTGATAATACTATATGCATGCTATCAGGAGGAAAATTCAATTTTAAAGCTCGATTTGAAGAATTTAATTATTTGTAATGCAATTATAAAGGATCATTAATTTATATCAATGACATAGCTACTTCTGTTTACTTGATCTTGAATCAGTGGTTATTGACCGAAAGTTTAGTATTTTTTTGTGACTCACCTCTTGTAAGTCGTTATGTGACAACTCTAAAAATTTCAATCGTCGTGCTTTACTAAGTGTGCCATCTAGACTTCTGATTTTATTATGTTGGAGAAATAGCAATTCGAGACGATGAAGAAAACGGAATTCGGGTGGAAGGTGAGTTAATTTGTTATCTGCGGCATACAGCATTTTCAGATTGTGTCCTGATGAGGGCAGCTCTCCATCTAAATACGTTATTTCATTCGAATTTATCAGAAGCCATTCGAGTTGATTGAGATCTCTAGAAAGGGAGTAAGAGAAAATAATTAAAGTACATATTTTTGGAAGTACACTGTCAATAGGTATTGTACAAACCAAAGAGTAAAATTTTGTAAATACCTTAGAGTTCGGTTCAAAGACTTGAGATGATTTCTTCCTACATGGAGGTGTTTGATCAAAGGTGGCAGTGATCCAGGCACCAGTTCTGATAACGTGTTTCCAGCCATAAATAGAAATTGTAGCATTGGGTTATACTATAATTGAAAGAAAGTTTATTTTTAAAATGAATAGAATCACAATGAAATTATCTACAATCAAAGAAAAGTTATCTTCAAAATTTCTCAGGAGTTTTCTTCTAAAAGCGATTTTAATTTTCTTCCAAATCTTTTACATTTTACAACCAGTTTTCGAACAATTTAAATTATGATTATATAATATTTGAATGACTCCTAGCAACCCTTTGCTTTAATAATTGTTTAATTGGAGAACACAGATATAGTTGTTAAATAATTATTATTATGCTCAGTTTGAGGAAAAAGTTTTTAATCTTGTTATTTGAGAAATTAGATAAAAATTAAGGAGCAAAAATTAATTATGTTTGGTATGAGGAAATAATTTAGTGCAAAACAAAGAGATTTTTAGTTAGAATAGTTTTAGGAATATTTTCATTCGAGCGTTTACATGAAACGTGTGTATAAATGGTGTGACAGTTTTCATGACTTTTTTTGTATAAAAAAATCTATATCAAGATCAGGAAAAGGTCAAGAGTGCAAAGAAGAAGAGAAAAGTTCGCTCGCAAGGCAAGAGTCAGCACATCTCTTGCAACAATTTCTTACTCAGTAGCAGCTGTTCTCTTTTTATTGGTAGTGTATTATGATAAAACTGGTTTTTATAACTTTTAGCATAATAATCACTAATCAGTTAATCTTGATAGAGTACAATAAAAGTTATTGAAAAAATGTATTATGCCCATATAAGAGAAGAGATAAAGGAGAAAAAAAGAAAAAAGAAGAGAAAAAAAGGAAACTATTAAAAAATTAAAAAATGAATAAAGAATGAATAAGATAAATAAAGAATGAAAATAAGAGACAGATAAAAATAAATAGAATATAGAGAGTTAATACATAGTGATGCATTGCACGTGGACAGTCACGTGCACAACTGTACGCTGAACAGAACAGTAGAGTCTGTATGAATTGATCGTTCATGCGGTATTATCAGTCATGACGACGGGTCCTTGGTAAATAATGGAAAACAGTAAATGAAAAGAAAGTTGATTATTCACAAGTCTCTCTTTTCTTATTCGCTTATTCTCAGGAAACGAGCGTGTTGGAATTGGTGACGTGGATTTGTCGACTTTCTTATCATTTATCAGTGACGTTTTGATGTCGACAAGTTTTTAGTCTATATAGTGAAATTCCGGATAATTAAATAACACTCATCTTTTTAATTGTTGCTCACAAAACAAAAAGAAATTAATTTCATTACGCTGAGAGAAAAAATACTCCTTGCAGTTAAAAAATGCATTTCTTTTAGTCGTTTGTTGACAAATGTTCAAGAAATAATTTTCACTCAATAACTATTAATTTTCATCTCCCCATACAAATATTTTTATAGTATAAATTATTGTCGATCGGTAATAATTTTTTAGAATGGAAATTTCAAATCCTGGATATTTAAGAATGCTGTGAAATCTAAAACATACACTGAAAATACCTTAAAGTCGTCCGATTCGATGCGACTGATTCTATTTCGGCTGAGGTCGAGAGTCCTCAAAAGTGAAAGATGAGATAGAATCTGTCTTGGTATCGACGGAATTTCATTATCCGCGAGACTCATATACTGCGTCCGGCTCAGACCCGCGAAAACCTCACCATCAACATTTCTGAAATTATGAAAAAAA
>JAUEJJ010000046.1:13975444-13991423 GCA_032164275.1 Synergus coniferae
GTCAACTCCGTCCACTGGGGATGAATATTCTTGTGTTTATAGCAGTGCCGATTTGCGTCTCAGATTGATCAACTGCACAGCTGATAAAGGACCTTGTGATGACCCGACAATGCTAAAAATAAAACGTAAGAAAAAGCAAATTTTTTACTTAATTTTAGGAATTATTGATTTGGAAACTATATAAATTTTTTAAATTAAGCAAATTTTAATTTACTGGCTTTTTCTTTCTATCATAAATCAGTCGATATAAAAAAATCCATAACATTTCTATAGAATTGTGCATATAGTTTAAGTAATGGATGTATAATCACTTTTGTTGCAGCCATGATGATCGAAGCTGTTCTGAGTAAATGTCCTGGTTGCACAGCAGCTGAAAAAAAAAAAAGGAAAGGAAATCACACTCTATTTGCAAGTACATCATGTTGAAGAATTTAAAAATATTTTTGATCGTTACATTTACAGCGATCACTTATGAAAAATGGTTTAGTATTCAATCACGTATATATTGATAATATTTTTTTTTATGCGAATGCGTGCATGTGTAGAGATTGTCAAAGAATACATTGAAATTTGTCCTATATTTAAGAATAGCACATTTGAAGCTTGAATTAAAAAATAATAAGTGCAAATAGAAAGAAAATTCATCTCTTAACATACTGTGAACTCTGCTTCGAATCTTGACAGTGCACGCTGCTTTGCAAAGGTTGTAAATGACAATGCCACTTATCTTCGATCACAGTTTAATTAATTTATTATCAGAGGCAGGCCATAAGTTTTCGCATACACGTTTAAAGTCTGAAAGCATAAGCATAAATATTTTCGGTCTCAATCAAAGAGCGTAGAAAGATTTTGTCTCGTGGTGGTGCAGCAGTCGTTCCTTGGAAGCCAAAGAAACGATATTAATATTTCTTGGGCAGTTTTTTTAAAGTTTAAACATATAATTAATAAATATAACAATCGTAGAAAATATCTGTGATCATGAATTTTACTTGCAAGGCGATAATTGGCTTTGCTTTCATTCTTTCAATTTCTTCGATATGCGAAGGGATGGATCTTTACTCTTTGATGACGGACAAAAACTATGCGTCAAGTTTAATCGATTGCATCATTGATGCTAAACCTTGCGACGAAGCTGGTGAGGACATTAAAGGTGAGAATGAGAAAAATATATTATTTTTAATGAAATTAAAGTATAAAAAAATAAATTATAAGTCAATAGAAAAGATTCTTATTTGAGAATTTGATAAAGTAACGTAGTAAGAGTACATTATAAAAAATGAAATGAAATTAAAAAGGAGAAATAAATTTTAGAATGTCTGACACAGTATTTAAAATTTTCATTACATATATTATTCTGATATTATTTTAGCTCTGGTGCTAGCGGTTTTGCTAAATGATTGTAAAAGGTGTACCCCATTGCAATCAGAACAAGGTCGAAAAATGATGCAGTATTTGCAAGCACATTACCCACTTGAATGGCTTGAAGTTTTTCGTCGCTATATTTACTAATTTTACAATTAGTGACTATAGTCGAGAGTATAGAAATATTATATCTAATTCAGTATCCAGTGTCTTAATAGTCAGTGTATAATCTGTGTAGGTAGTCTGAGAAAAATAAATAGATATTATTTAATGCATGAAGATCAATCGAATATTTATTCATTTTCCATAAAAAAAATTATCCTATACAAAAATTTTCTGTGCGCAGTCTTCCGTATGCATTTTTCTCAGAATTTAGTAAATCTTACAACTTCAGTAATTTCGATCAATACAGTAATTTCTGCAGTTCGAATCATTGATTAAATTGTTGGTTGATGATTAAAAATGTCTATCTCATGTTTTAAGAGATGCTTGTTTATTTTTGATGGATTAACTTTAATCTGACCCTGTAACATTAAAATAACTTAGTAGTATTTAAATTAATTTTTAAATTAAAAACAAAAACTAGCATTTTAATTGTACAATTGTGTGTAAGGTCGTTGAGCAGCATATCATCTGCACATGATATGTAAATAAGCTGTCAGACGATCATTTACCGGGCAGTAAGACGAGGACAAATCAATGTTTCATCCCGGTTGTTGAATTTGGGATCCGTGACCGCTCTTAATCCACAAGGGGGCACAAGTACACATAGGGGGCAACTATCGGTTGTAACTAATGCGAGAATGCGGCCTGGCGCCAACGCACACACCAGTGTCTCACATACGCGCAAATAACGTGGTTCGCTCGCTCGGAATTCATGTGCATAGCTTCAAGATACAGATTTCAGTGCACGCAAACTCGTCGATCTTCTGTTAAAAAAAAAGGAACAAGAAAAACAGAACAAAAATGAAAGAGAACATCAGAAATAATAGAAAAGAGATGCTCATGAAGAAAGAGAAATAATGAAAAGTAAACATTTTAGTACAAATATAGATTTGTAAATTTATATTGTAAATTTGTATTGTAAATTTATATTGTAAATTTATCTCTGAATTCCTAATTTCCTTATTCGAAAAACAAGTGGTTTAAACTTTCAGAAGAATAATAAAAATAAATGTATCTTTACTCCACTTTCCTTTATATATGTATGTACTTGAGGCAGAAAAGAATGACTCGTTTTGTTCACATTATGTTATTGAATTTGTTCAAGTTCAAATTCCAATTTATGTTCAATTAGGTATGATATTAAATGAAGACATGAGATGACAACACGTTATTAAGGACCACTTGCAGTTGGTCCCTCCTACTCTCTATAATATGAATTTAGTGTGAAGTGTCACTGAATCAGATCAGTAAGGATCTTCACTGATTGATCAGAGTAAAAAGTAAATTATCTAGACAAATAAAAATTATTATGGAGTACTATATGGTCGCAACCCCTCATGATTTCTGCACGAGTATTATTTCAGATCCAGTATTTTTGTTGATCCTACTTTTCCTTTGTCTAAATAAAATTACTGTTATCGAAATTTGCGCTCTAAAGAGCAATTGCATCTTATTACTATTATTATTATTAGCATTATTACTTCATCTGGAATACTCCATGTACTATACGACTCTGTTGTTTTCATTGTCTTCTTGGTCTTTCTTTTATAGTTAATTGAATAATGAATCGTAAAGCACATTCGCGTGGCCTCTTTGATAAGGAATTCTTAACACAAACTGCACAATGAATTGTTGTCTCTTAAATCTTAACTATTTATAATTTACAAACAAAGATTGTAATTTAAATACAGTTTTCTTTCTTTTTTTTGTTTGAAAGTCTTTTTCGAAGAAGAGAAACATTTTTATGTTGTATTTTTGACTTAGATTAAAAATGTGTGATTAAAAATAAAAAATATTTCGAGTTTTTTCTATAAATAGAAATTATGTTTATATTATTTTGTGATTGCAAATGATTGTAAAGAATTTGGAGTAAATTGAAGATCATGAAGCGGAGATACGTTGTTTACGATGGGATTTAAAGAAACGTCTTAACCATGGTCTGAAAAGAATCTTTCGCTTTTTAAGTGCTTAGTTGTCTTGTTGGATTTTTTCTACGTGGACGACAGGCGCCGGACCGCAACGGGAGACAGGACGCGCCACACTTCCTGCATACAAAACTGCAGCCCCATTAACATTCTTCTCCGATCGTTTGTATTATTATATCTTGACCAACAACTTCTCACTTCTTGACAAGACAAAATCAAGAAAGCCTGATACCCAAATTATCCACAAAGGAAGTGTCAAAATAACTTATGTATGTGTTAATAACAGCGCCCGGGCTCTTTATTATCATCGATAAATCACGTTTTCTTCATTCTTCTCTGGTTTTCCAACTTGAATGTAAATTATGCTTTTGACATTTGTAAATAGTACAAAAAATGTTCCGAGTATTAATCTCTTTTCGTTTGACAAATAAACATTATACTTTTCAAGGCCATGATTCAAAAGCTAAAAATTATTATTGAAATTGATGAAATTGTTGAAATTGATGAAATTGATGAAAAATTGATGAAACTGATGAATTGATGAAATTCCAATAATAATTGTTTAACTATGTGCAAGAAAAGTATATTTAAAATAAACATCGATAAATTATAGAATAAACGTAACAATTGGTAATTATTATAAGAAATAATAAGTATAAAATAAAATAAAATTTCCATATTTGAATAACTATGTTGGTTATGTGGTGTCATCTGTTGAAAGTAAGAGTAACTCCAAACATGCTTTAGTTCAAAATTACGGCTTCATTACTTTTTCAATTTGCAATGTTTGAATTAAATAGTAAACGAAAGTTGCAACAGGTTGCAATACAAAGTTTTTGTAATTTTTTATAAGAGAATTATATTCGAAGGGAACCTGTTTTATCAACAATTGTCTGTTTCTGTTTCTTTCTGACTTTTTACAGGCCTACCACTTTGTGGGGTTTTTTGTGTTCAAAGGTAAGTAAAATCAGAGTAAAATCAATGAACTGTTAAAAAAAACATTCAATACAATTTGCATGAAATGTTACCAAAGGCATTATTTATAATAAATATAAATGTTTTCACAAAAAATGTCTTGAATTTCGTTAGAAAAATGATAAATCAATTAAAACCTAGAAAATCTAGGGGTCAACTATGTATTAAAATAAGCGGTTGGCAACACTGTTCATCCCACGACACTCAACGACGACACTCTAGTCACTCTAGTGGATTCTGGGTAATATAGCGTGCGTCGTGGTGTTTTTCGTATAATATATCTGAATTTCATTAAAAATGCCTAATAAAAACTGAAAAACTCCTTCGTACAGTTATTGAACAACAGGATTTGAGATTCTCGCAAACATTTGCGTGTTACAGAAAGTATTTCAACCATTTGTCGACAAGTTTTGCTTTCGAGTCATCGGACGTAGCACACCAGTTTGCATCATTTTCGTCACGAGCATTTTATAAAATCGTATATTAATTTAAATTTGGCGTGGAAACTGGAGTGATAACGTTGTGAAATTTTAGTTTTGTGATACTATCCACGTTCAGCAAAATGATCAACCTCACTGTAAAAACTTTGGATTCTCAGAATCACTCTTTTTCCTTGAATGACGACGTAAGTGGATCATCAATTTAAATTTTTTAACATTTTTATTTGTTCTCTGAGTTATCTGAGTGTTATAAATCTTTCTATTTTTTAAAACTTCCGTAAAGCAAACTTGATTTATTTCTTTATAAAATCACGGTATGTCTGATTTATTGAATAATTTTGCAAATGTCAAACGATAACAAAAATTAAGTTTTTAGTAATATATAATATATTTTTATTCGAGTATTCGGTAATGATGAAGTTTAGATATTCCTTTAATTATTCACGTCTAACTTAGCCGCAGGCCAGACGAATCTACTAAATATGGACTTCAATTTAGTTGAATTTAGTTGATATCAATATGGATATAAAACTGTAGTTAGCAACGTCTACGATAACGAAAAATGATAAAGAAAAACTGTGTTAAATTTCCTGCACATTGATTATTATATATTTTAAATTATAAATAAATTATTATTATATACATCACACAATAATACACTTAATTAATTAATTAATACATTAATCAATTAATACAATTCCTAGATTGCGATTTTTTATTTTTTGCTTTTAAGGAATAGATATTTTGTTTCGCGTCTAATTTTAGAAGACTTCCAGTTAGACATTCATCATTTAAAAACTAGTACCGAAATCGTTTTAAATTTATGGCTTCCATTTTTTAAACATAAAAGTTAAAATTTTTTGCTTTAAAAACAGATAACAGTTCGTCGATTTAAGGAGTACATAGCAGAGTCTGTCGCAGTACCAGCAGATTGCCAAAGGCTGATCTACTGTGGTAGAGTTCTTCAGGATGAAAAGAAACTTAATGATTATGGTTAGTTTTTAATTTTTTTTTTTTTTTTTTTTTTGAAAAATGTCTAGTTTACGATTCCCTACTAAAATGTTATGAAATATGATTTTTTAGACGTTAATGGAAAAGTTATACACTTGGTTCAGCGCGCACCTCCCCAACCAGGTCAGCGAGGAAATTCAGGAGGCCAGAGTCAAAATAACGATCAAAATAATGGTCAAAATGCAGGACGAACTCACAGAACTCACTATCGAATCATCAGAGACCCACAGAATGCTCATGCTGGTCCCAATGCTCAAGTACACGGCAATACAATGTACTTAGGTGCTATGACTTTACCAACAGAAGTAGTTGAAGGTCCTGGTTGGTACAAATTTACATTCTTATATCCAGTAAAATTTATAACGATAGTAATATTTTTATTATATTTAATAGGGCTTATACCTGCTCAATTGAGTAATACACTGTCAAATAGTCGAATGGTGATGGCGAAGCGTATGCTCATTAATGCGAATCGCATCATGGATCGATTGGACAATCCGACTGGTGCTGAGTCTGATAATTCTGGTACAGACAGACAACAGACATCTTCACCTCAAGATTCTTCTGATCCAATGGACACATCGCGATCTGAGTAAGTGGACTTAATCAGACATTTCATACAAATATTCTAGATAATTAGGCTATTAGTACTAGAAATTATTATTTTTAAACAGACCAAGTCAGGGAGAATCGGCTGGTCCAGGCTTCATATCCCAGGATGAAACAATGGATGAAACAATGAGATTCTTCCCAATAAGAAGAGTAGAGACCGCCTTAAGGTTGGCAATAGCAGACGTTCTTTTCACCTCTAGATTTCAAAATGTAACTAGCAGCCCAGGTGAGATAAGAATTATAATTAATAGATTAATAGAAATTCTGATAATTCAGGATGAACCAATAACAGGGCTATAATTTTACATAACGTTAGATATTTTTACTTCATTAGAAGACGACACCAATATCCACGAAGTAGAAGTTTCAACGAGCAATGACACTCAACCTGAAACAGCAGCACGGCCACAACAGTATCGTCAATGTTCATCAAACGAAGAACCAAGGAGTTCGGAAAGACCTAGAGCTACTCCTACGTAAGTGAAAAAATTGACTCAAAGGTTGAAACAAATTTCCCCCCTATGTATATTTACAAACTAAAGATTTTCTTATTTAGATTTCCACGACCACCTCAGATGGCAGAATTGTTGGAAATGCTGATGGTCACTCAAGATCGCCTTAGACCTTATTTGGAACGTTACCGAGCTCTTATGGCCACAGATCCAGTACTTTCATCCACTGTAAATAAATTTAAATCATCATAATAAAAATCATTGATTCTCAATATTCATTCGCAATTAAATTTACATACGATTTGAACTCATATTTTTGTTTCAGGGTACTGGTCCTGAAAGTGTTGCAGAAAATCAACATATTGTAGACGAAGTCAGTAGAATTTTGCATTATATAGCTCATGCCAATCACGCTCTAAGCGATATAATTGTTGACATGGGTCAAGCACCACCTCGAAATTTGAGTTGTCGCCCTATAATTGTTCAACAATCGGCGATTTTACAAGCGGGGATTCCAATTCAATTAGAGGTAAGTTTTATTAAACTTGAGAATTTGACAGAATCTTTGTATTTACAGAATTAATTCTTGGTTTTCCTTATTAGGCTCATATTAGTTTGCACGGTCGTAATACTCAGAGCAATAATAACAGCAGCGAGGAAAATAGCGCTGTAAACGTACCAACGGCACCAGAAGCTGCATCAGGTACAGAGTCTAGAGAAACTCCTGTAGAGGAACGTCCTCAGCAGCAAAATGCACAGCAACGTCAGACTCGTTCTGATCAGCAGCAAAATGCACAGCAACGTCAGACTCGTTCTGATCAGCAACAAACTTCTGAACAACAAGAGCGCCCTGATCAACAGCAACATCAGTCCCAAGCGGCGTTTAGTAACTTGCTTAGTATGTCATCACCTCATTTTTTTTACTATACATATTTGTTCTGAAACAGCTCGTAATTTAGTAATATTTATAGGTAGTGTGTTCAACAACTTGCCGAATAACCTCGAGGTTCTGATGGAAGTTAGTCCCGATAGTTCTATGGATCTTAATAGTTCAGATGATCAGAGTCCTAGCAATGGTGCTAACGCTAATAGCAATGCAGGTGGGGTTTTCTGTTCTGTCTACAGGGTAGGAAATGAGAAGCTAATCGCACATTTAAGATCGAATATTAATACATTTGGAATATATTAATTATTTTTAGGAGGTAATATGGGCAGAAACGCTAACGGAATGTTTCCTTGGGGTGCAGCTCCGACCACAAATTTCATTCGGAACTTGATGCACGCTGTAGCTGGCCACATAGTACAAGATCCTGCTGGCATGACTTCTAATCAGTCTCAAAATGCATCGACTGTAACAATAAGTCAGCAGACAATCGGAGTCTCTATTGATAGTAACGGCCAGAACTCGGGTCAGAGCACTCAAGCAAGGTATCTTCTTTTTTTTTTCTTCTTAAAATTTAAAAGTTATTTTCTTTTTTATTAAAGTATAACACCTAAATCTGTTTTGCAGAAATAACGTAGGCACACATCCAACCACGTCGACTCAAACTCGCAGCACATCGCGTCCTCACGTTTTCCATTCCCATGGAGTCGGATTGGGTCAAGGTCTCTGCTCTGATCCCTTCCTGCCTTGCAACTCTCATCATCTACGAAGAACCTCTACAACTGGAGCAAACGCTTCACGTCAGAGTACCACTTCTCGAAGTCAAGCAGAATCGCAGTCTTCTGCCTCCAGCAGTACTGCCAATGCAACAGCTGTCATTTCATCATCCGCACCTTGGATAATTGATGGAGATATCTATCTAGGTGAATTACGTGCTGGTCTTGGAAACAGACGCTTCAGACAATATCGTAAGAATAATACTTATTACTTATTTCTGTCTTTAATGAAGATTTTGGTTTTGAAGTTCAAAATTTTATTTTCTAGGGGGAGGATTGGCATATAGCCTTAGAAATTTAGTAAGAACGCTGTCTGAGGGAAAAGTAGATGTTAAATATTCAGCAGATGTACCGTAAGTATCGAACATGGCGTCGAGTTTTTAAAATTGCAAATACCAATTTAATAATTCGCTTGACTTTTCACACTGGAATTGAATTATTTATAGATCGAACGCAACAAGTATAACTCTAGCAGAATTATTAGAAAACAGAGAAGAAGGTGCTAACTCTTTGTCAACACACGTATTTGGTTGGGAAGGAAATATCTTAGCTGATCTGTCTGTCCTTTTTGTAAGTAGATGTTATTAAATCAAATGTTGCATATCACAAGACATAAGAGAATCGGTGGCTAAGGTGGTGATGCGAGACTTCCGATTTCGAATCTCAGATTTGACTCCTGAGTCGAATTGCAGATTGATAAAAGTAAGATCTTTTTTTTTTTTAATTCCAGGTACAAAACGTGACACTGGAGGGATTTGTGGGTTTAAGATGTGGTCATTTTGGAGCAATGTACAGTCTCCGTAGACCTTTGCGACAGCTTATACAGCACTCATTCCCTCAAGCTTCACCCACGACAACTCTTCAGGAACAATTTGTCAATCACCTACTCAGTTTTCTTACGCCACATTTGTCAGACATCCTTCCTGGTGAGAAAGATGCGAGCAATAGAAGCATCGCCTGGGTGGATGTTGTTAAAACTATCGAAACACTCTTACGTCGTCATTTTACAGATCTGTTACAGCGGGTCTTCAATGAAGGTCGTTAAAGTTTTAAGAACTTTCTAGTTCAAAATTGTCTTTCTTTTTTAGTAAACTGTTCAAATTAAGTTTTCAAATAATATTTTTGACTTTGCAGACCTAGACGATGCGACATTCGGACAAGAGGCAATAACAGTGTTGGGTAATCTAGGAACGGAGGTGTGCAATGTTTTGCGCCATCTGGTTGTAGGAGGACAAGTGGGACTCCTTGGAGTAATACAACGCTTCGTGGTAAGTGCTTGATTTTTCATGAATTGCTTAGAATTCAAAATATCTAGAGTTTTCTTTTATTTTATCCATGTTTAACAAAATAATATTTTTCTACCTTGAAGACTGCTGTAGCAGAAGACGTACATCCCTTCCTTCGTCGCTGGGCGCTTAGTGTTTTCATGACTCAGTTCCGTGTCTATTCCACACAAGTATCGCAGCTTTCAAATTCCGAAATACTTCCTCTTCTCGTCAACGAAACTCAAACGAGAGCATTAGTTCCCGAATCCTCTGAATCATCTGATTCGGAGGATTCGTCAGAAATTGTGCCAACAGTATTTCCAGGACACGAAATGTTACCTCCAGTAAGTATTACATTTTCTATTTTAAAATAGTAGATTAAAGCAGAGTTTTAGAGTGAACATGTATCGGACACTAGTTATCTGGTTATCAATTTTCCTTCGATATTAATCTGATATTAACATACGTCTACCATTTTCTAGGATTGGGTACCTATGATAGCACGAGATGGAGTCAGACAACGTTGCTTAGCGCAAGGCATTTCAAGCGGAGGTGTTTCCACCTTTAGTGATGCTTATTTGGATTGTTTGCCCTGCAAGCGTCGAAAAATTATTCATCAAGAAAAGCCACAAATTCTAGTTAATCCCACTTCGAGTCCGAGTCATTCAACGATAGCTGCGTCGATTGAGAGGTTGGTTCGAGAAAGCGTGAATCGTGCAGGTGTCGCAGAGGTTGAAGGTGCTTCCATCACTGTTGCCAATGACCTTGGTGTAAGAAGAGCCTTTGGCCAGGCAATTAGAGATTGCTTACAGCCTCAAAGATATCGAACACCTGACTTTCCGGATCCATCCCGATTTCCAAATGCGACGAAATTCTTTCACCAGGACCGACCACCAAAGCAGTAATAAAATTAGATGAAGAGAAAGGTTATACTATTTTATTTTAAATAGGAAAGCAAAAGACTTGTTACAATCACATTTAAGTATTGCTGAAGTCTTGATTCTACTGAGGTTTATTTTATTATTATATAGGGGTCGGTAAAGTATTTTAAAGCATATTATCATCTTTGTGCTTATCCCTTTAATTGAAATGAGTTGGATAAGAAATGTTTACAACGCGAAGGTCACTTTGAAGTTTGAACCTAGACGGTAATGGGTTGATAGTAATGATTACTGTAATTTAATCACGTGTAAATGTTTAAGACGTCAAGTTAGAAGTTCTTAAAAGTTCATACAACCGTTGATAATTTACAATCATATTTTACAAACAATACCTATAGTAAAATTGAATATTATGTGTAAGTTCATGTCTAAGATTGTAATTAAAATTTTTGTTTCGTAAGTCGAAACAATTGATAGGTTGTAAACAATTAAGGGTTTAGTTTCATATTCTTTCTTATGGTCGGAATTTTTTGACACTTGCTGATTATAAATATATGTAAATTCCTGACAACGGTGTTTTATTGATTCCAACCTACTCTTCTACCGCATGCATACTGTCTATAGAAATTTGATGAGGAATAGAGTTGCATTTTTTTAGTCAGGGTGAATGTAGAAAAAGTCAGTCGACTTCACAGTCAACAGACGAATGCGTTCATTCTTGTAGAATTTTTCACTTCAACAAATACTTTTGGTATGCAATCGCGTAGGCGATATCACCGACATCAACCTGAAGCATTCCACTATCATACTAGCTTTTTTTTAAATGCTAATATGCCTCCCGATTTCGCGCTTCCCAACGTTAGCGTCATTCACAAATGTTTCTGTGATATTTGAAGTTTTCCGGGTTAGATTTTATTTAGATCGTTTTTAAATATAGTAAATAATCTAATACCTAATGTTTGCACTTTTTAACACTGGTACAGATTATTAGATGCAAAGAGAAAATGATGTATTTTTGATCTAATACTATTTCCTCTTTTCCAGCTTCCCTCCTCATTTTTGCGTATATTACCTTGTAGTACTATATATTTGTATAACGCCTTATAATGTTTAGTACTTTATAGTATACCATGTAATGTCTTGTACAAAATTTTATTTGAAATTTGAAACAACGCAGTAGAGTCCGACACCGGAGAAAATGGGAATCTTATATATTAGCTATGGTAAATGAAGCACATACGGCCATGATTATGTAGATAAGGATGGCAACAGCACATAGTATTAATTCCCAGGCGGGCATCCATCCAAGTACTAACCGTACCCAACTCTGTTTAACTTCAGTGATCGAATAAAAACTTTTTCTCTGCGTGGTATAGCCGTTGTCAGTATTAATTGGTTCAACATTAGAGCCTATAGCGCCGCTGCTGCACTGTCGGTTGGGTTTGAAGTCCTTGCCGCGGAAATGTTCGTTGTGTGGCGTTATTTTTTTCCCTCTTGTTTTTTACATCGCTCGGTCGCGACCCTAGGTCGATTCTTCTATCGCCCTTCCATTTGCCAAGGGTGCACCATAGGAGCCAGTGGCGTACCCTCCTGATTTATCTGATCCAGACACTCAAGGTGTTGGATTAAAATGCCTATCTCAAAATTCAACAGTTATTATTTTTTAGCTCCATAGCAGTATTCCTTTTTTAAATAAAACAAATCACAGGTGTTATGTAACTTTTACCTTATTTTAACGTAAATCTCATACTTGCGTGGACGAAATTTTGACATAGATTTTATATAACACTTACATAAGTTACATAATATTGATTATTCACTAAAAAGTACGGCTACAGAGCTGCAAAATGTCTATTATTTTATTCATCATTGGTTTCGAAAAAGTTGATGTTCCTCGATTACTAGACATCATGTTGGAAGAAAAAAACTATCCTATTAAATACAATTTCTATACAAATTACATATAAATTACCATACCTATTACCTTATATTCACAAAATTCGGTAAAGCCTTTTTGTATTCGTTGAACGAAGGTGTATTTTACGACCTAAAAAACACAAGTTTTTCAAAAGCAGGCGCTAAACATTACGGCCCTGAGCGAAGTATGTCCGTATATATAAAGCATAATAAAGGTCGAGTTTGGTCCACGTGGAGTGAACGAGTGAACGTCAGAGGAGTAAAAGTAACGTAGATTGGTTCTCAACGATGAGTTCAGTTCGACGATTGGCTTTTTTCTCTGGTGTAACGCCTCTTTCTTCTAGTTGGGCGTTGCCGGAATTTTTCGCTCTGCAGGTTGGTTGATTTGTCGAATTCTCTCTTTCCATAGGCCGTACAAAGTGTGTTCGAGGTACTCCACGTGGAGTAGGAGCGAGGTTAAGATGCCTTGGCAATCAAGTAGAACCTTCGCGCAAGTAGGGGCGGTTATGGGTGGTTACGGCTGGGGATTGCCAAGGTGAGGGGCCGCGAGGGTGATTCGACAGAAACGGAAGGTAGAGGGAAGGCGGCCATATTTAGGGAAGGAAATCGGCGAAGAACATTCGCATTTCACCGCTGTGCGCGGTTTCCTTCGAAAAGGATACTGTGTAGGTATTTACAATTTGGGGAGCTGTCATCGAAAATTTCCCCCGACTCTCTGCCCGTCTCTATCATTTCGTTGCGCGATGTTGCTGTACTATATCAATTGTCCAAGATTTTTCTTTTTAAAATCGCTGATGCAGATTTACCTGTACCCTTTATATATAGTTATAGAGTATCCGACACTATCGCACAGTGTTTAAAAAATTGTTAAGAGCAAATGAGAATATGTATTTGAATATTGTGATTTAGGAACGATCAATGTTCCAAGTTACGTGTAATTTGACGAACCAATAATCAAGCAGCGAACTGGGTTTTTTTCTCTTTGCAAAAGCGATTCTGTGAGGTACTTTTGCCAAGTACGAATACGTATGCCTCAGTAAACACACAAACGCATATGTAGGGGTGTACACCGATTTTGTGTACACGGGAGCGATTGCTGGCTTTTGAATCCAGCAACCACCATGTTGCACGAAGCTTTTCAGACGCTTTTTTATATGACCGTCGAGAGTAGAGTAGAGCGCGCGAAGCATTCCTCGAAACTCGAGAGCTTTTTCTACATCGCGCCTCTGCTATGGATAATGTCATTTCTCCTTGCTTCCTTCCCCTTTACTTTCTACTTTTTTTTCCTCGCCTGGCCCTATTAAGAACTTCCTCAACTTTCCTAGAATACCAGTTCGTGCATATAGTCATGTACATTTTCGTAATGAGAAGAAAGACTTGTAGTTATATATGAATTTCGAGATGAATTTGATATTATGATCCTCATTCTGACAGAAAGTACTCAACTATGTATTTACTATTTCGTTTTTAAAGCCTTCAGTTCAACTGTCGATAAATCGATTGTATGTTTTAAAACTTATACTTTTTTTGACTTTAAATACCTTTATCGAAGAATATTCTAAACTTTCGTGTATGTATTTTGTTCTCTCTAAGTTTGACTTTGTTTAACTGTTGGAATCGAGATAGATAATGTATAACTTTTATTTAAGCTAGCTAGTGGATTGCATAAATTTTAATTCATGCTCTTAACTTTATAAGGACTTTAATTAATCCATTTGTCGTTTGAATCTGTATTATACTGGCATAACTGGGACGATAACGATGTAAAAAATAATAATTCATCTGAATGCTGAGTATCGCATATTATATCTAATATGTAATCGAAGGAAAGGTCAACACGTACATTAAGTATTATATACGCGATTTCGATGTCGAGGCGTGAGTCTGAAATCCTGTTTGTGTGTAATCGCTGCACACGCAATTTTCTTTGAAATCATATTTTTCTAAGAACATAAAATTAGTTATCGAGGAGGCTTCAGAAAATGTTTTCTTACGCATGTTGCCTTCTTAAATTGTAAACGATTGAGAAAGGTTAAATATTGATTTACATTTAGCACAGTGCTTTTTTTTAATATTTCATTTATGTAATACTTCATATTTCATCATTTTACACCCCTTTTTATTCATTTGTATATATGTAGTTTTAGTAGTGCAATTTACTTTACCTGCACTTTACCATAACCACTTCCGAGTTTAAGTCTCGTTTTAAATACATTTTAAAAAATACGTTATTGAAAATTTCTTATCGTTGTTAGTCACATCACGTGCTTAGATTATGTGAGAATGGTCATCGTTAGGCTGACACACGTTAGGCTGCGTTTATAATATTGCAGCTTTTTGAATTGATAGTTTAACAGGATGTGGACCTCGTGGGTGGAACATAAATTTTGTAGTTGGTCAGCAACTAAAGGGTATGCAGTAATTGACAGAACAAAGCAGATTTATTTCAAAATCCCCCTGCAGCTTCTTACTTTTAAAGTTTAAAGTGCGACTCAGTGACACTACATTCTATAAATATTAAATATATCTAGATATTTAGGCAGAGAGCAATGGAAAAAAATATTAATTCTTATGTTTACACTACAGGTGCATTTAAGTCATAGGAAAAGTTCGGTTTAAAAAATTCGAATTTTTTTACTGTACATTTTAGAGAAATAGACTCGGAAATAGAGATAGTTTCCTATGCAGCAAAAGGGGACGAAAAATCTGATTCAATTAGCATTCAGGAAGCAATCCGAAATCAATAAAGCGTTATCTCCTAATTGCACGACTTGAGCGGTATCCATGGAGAATGATTTACGAAGTTCGCGGGGCCTCCTGGAGCGAGTTTAACTCGTCCTTATGCCGTGTTACAGATACGTAAGCACTATCTTGGCATAACCCACTGCGTGGTCGACATTTCTTCTGCCCTAAGTTAATCCGTTCTCAGCTTTTCGCCAATAAATTCATGTGTGTTCGCATTCCTAATCCACTTCTCCTATAGAGCAGGTTTTATATTTGGATCGCCAACCACATGGAATATATTCACGGTCAAACGTTATCAAACTCATTTATACATATTATGTTCAGTGTTTAGTACAGATATGTTACGAACATTATCTATGGCGTAATTATTGCGATTGTGAATAGGTGGTTACATATACGTAACATATACATATGATTATACATATATAAAGGGTGAAATATACATATAAGTGGAAGTGAAATACATATGGGTGTCATGCACGTTGCACGTTTTCCATTCAAAGAGTTACTAATGAAATAGTTGCAATTCGTTTGTTAATTCACTTTAGCAAGCATTTTTAATATCAATTA
>JAUEJJ010000046.1:14003263-14013551 GCA_032164275.1 Synergus coniferae
TGTTTACACACCATTTCTTTATATACCTATCGGGAATATTAAAATGAAAGAACGTCGAGCAAAAATCGTAAAAAAAATATTTCTTTGTACACATGTTCACATTATAATAACAAAAACGATTATTTATAGCAAGTGAGGCGTATTTACTAGAGAAAACGATAAAAACCTATTTATGGCGGCATAAACGTGCTACTACTTAGGTTTATATTCAAATAACCACAGCTCAGCATGCGCAATTATTTATGAGGTCCGGATTTGAATAAATCTGTTACCTCCGTCGTGGAGATTTATCTCTTTTTCTTTTTCAATACATATAATCCAAGAACAGGGGGTCTTCATTCCATTTACCGATGTTGCACGATTATGTGTTTGTACTTACCTACCTACCTTTCTACCTACCTACCTTCCCACTCAATCTAGTTGAAGTTCCATTCGCACTGCTCACATTTCTCCATGCGCAGTGGACAAGAATACATTGATAAATCGAATCACCAACCGTTACAATGCACATCGTATCGTTAGATTCACGTTGCGAGAGCAGAGGCACGAGATAAATGATCACTTTTTAATGACCTCCCTCCAAATTCTGAAATTAAAAAAAAAACACATTTGGTAAAAAAATTTGGTGTGTGTTTGATAAAAAAAAATGATTACCTAATTTAGATAGTAAAAGGCTTTTCGATTGAGCTAAAAATTTATGGACATCTTATTTGTCTGATGAAGTTTTAATTTTAATCATTTTGATTTCAGGTTCCTCCTCAACCTGGGCAGCCGTTCAAATTCACTGTGATCGAAGCTTGTGATAGGATCAAAGAAGAGTTCAATTTTCTACAAGCTCAGTACCATAAGTGAGTACTTTAAATAATGAAAGTAGAAAAGTTTCCTGAAGACAATGTTAATTCGATATTTTGTTTGAACCAAACAAGAGGAGCAATACAATTTGAAATAGAAGTTCTTGGAAGTCTTGGTATTGTTTTTAATAGTTTTGACTTTACGACTCCAATTTCTAAGACCGCAAACAGTCGGTAATGTTCAGCGATGTGTTCTCTCGGTTGCTCGCCGCTACAACGATGTTATATTTCTTTTCTTTTCTTGTGTCTTTCTTTTCATCCAGTTGTAGAAACCGCGGGAACAATAGCAGCTGGAACGGTCGTTCCGTGCACGCGAGGCCACAGAATCGAAGTCATAAGTGATTTACGATAGCATGGCTCGCAGACTTACACGAAATGTAATTCTAGTCGGTTCGCAAAGTCTGTGAATGTTAAATTAGGGAAGTAAGCATCAAGTTACTCAAATTTCCAGACTGCAGACTCCTCTCGTTTCATATTTTAATAAATATTCAGTGCTTAGTTAAATGTTAAACAGATAACCCACAGGCAAAATGTTAAAATGACTGATGACTTATTCCACTCCTCATCACGTTTCTCACGACTTCATGTATATCGCATCTTTCCAAATGGTCAACATTTAATTTTATCTATGATGAACATTCAAATAAACGAATTTTTGTGTTGACTTTATTTTAAATTAGAAACAGTTTTGAAATATCGATTTATTTGAATTTAAAATAATTCTGTATGCAAGAAACTTGTAATGTCTATATTATTATTTTTGGGTGGAACAATATTTCTAAACAACAAAAAAATTGGGAAAAAATATTCCGTTCATTTGAACGTTCAAAACTTTTGGTACATTGGTGGGCATTCAAGTGAGAACCAAATTTTTTTTACATATTTTTAATAATAAAGACTTTGAATACATATTGAGAACTAGAACATGTTTAATATTTATCTAATCGCACAATTTCTATACCAAGTGATTATTGATCCATTATATTGTACATATAATTTCCAGTAACGATCCGAATTCGAACGTATTTTTTTATTAAGTACCGTAATACGTAGTACCGTAATTACGCCACCGTTTTCCCGCACTTTATGTTGCATTGATTATACAAAGGAGAAAAAAGCGTTAACTCGCTTTCCTCGTGAAATTAGTGATAACATTTCTTGTGACGGATTCAATTGCAGTGAATCGGTTGCGGTTTAGGAGAACTTCTTTTTATTACAGTTGTGCACTTTTCTCAGCTTTCGCTCCGTTACGCTTTGCTAGAGCAGCCACTTTACAGCATAATGACGCCATTAACTTTCTGAAGCAGTTCTCACTGAAGCTTTTTCTGTTGCAGCCTTAAACTCGAGTACGATAAGCAGAATAGCGAAAAGGAGAATCTACAGCGGCATTGCATAATGGTAAGATTTCACAACTCACCTTATTCAATTCTATATTTATTTCTTATTTCAAATCTGTAACGTTTTAGATTCAATCATCCTACCAATAATAATCAATAATTTTGTAAGTTACTTCCTCCTTTTATATTTTACCATTCCTGTCTGTTTTTCATTTTATAAAAAGCAAGGGGTATATTATATAGATATAACTTTATGAAAATTTTTAGCAACTTCTGTATACATATTATATAAAAGTAACTAATTTTGAATTTTCTGCAGTTTTTTTTCTGCACAACTGAAAGTTGTGCTACAAATTAGGAAAAATTGTGAAAGATAGAGGAAGGGTGAATGGTCACAAATAAAAGAGCAATGGAGTTTAATCCGAGTCGTGGCTCGATCCGATAAATCTGAACAGGGACTTGTTCTTTCATTGCAGTGGTTCGTGATTAATCGTGTTTAAACTAGTCGCCTCCGCGTCAATTATAAGTTTATATACGTGGGGTAAAAAGTTAAGACCAACCGTATCTCGCGGTGCAAACGTGCAATATGATACCCACTTTGCATCGTCGAGACAATAATGAATTAGTATCAAGTAGCATACATGTGAACAACAAGAGCAACAAAACTTCCAGGCACGTGCGGGGTTATGACCACTGCATATATTGTAACTCGTAAACGAATTTGCATTCCTGCAAGTTTTTTTTACCGTATCCATTAATTTTTTCTAAACATTAATTTTTGTCGAGGCGTTGACTTTGTAATTTAAAATCGTTCAGTAAACTCATCACTATTCCACGAGTTGTAAGATAAATGGGAAATAATTATATAAATCTATATATTTAGACATAATATATTACACACTTCCAAATTATATATTTGCTCTTTCTGTCATTTCATTACCGTGTAGTTAATTTCCGAATAATTGTCAAATTAATGGTCCATGAAATAAATAGTACTCCCAAAGTTAATACTGTAAATTTTTAGTATATACCTCCTTATATAAAGCTAATTAAATTTGTTATTTTTACCCGTTTGTTAAATTTATTATTATTTAAGGCGACAAGTGAATGCAAACACATAAATTTGAGAAAAAGAATTGGATACAAAAATAAAATAATATTTCTTATTTGTTACAGTATTACGAAATGGCTTACACCTCCAACATGGAGTTGCACAAACAGGTAAGGCCTGAACAATTATTTACAAAAAAAATTAAACTCGCGTTGTTTGTTATCGACTTTTGTCCGTATCACAAACGTAATTTTTCAGACATATTCTTAAGACGCATTATTACTGAACATAAATCTAGATTGTAAAAGTTAGATTGTTGAGAAAAAGACTTCGAACTGAAACTCTTTAATAGTGAGTGCTTTTTTATCTTGGTGTAAAGTTCAGAATGACGACTGATAAGAGTAAGAGTGCTCCAGAACTTTTTATCTGTCGAGCTATTTTTATGCTCTCATCACATGCACTAGTTTGTTTTATAATATCATATCAGTTCATATATTTAATTTATCGCATTGCATATGTGCAATAAAAATAGAACAGTGACGGCATAAATCGAATTCTTAACAAGAAAACCCTCGAATTTCTCATTCTAAGTCGATAAGGGTTTGCAAGTTAACTTATCATTCTTTAATTATATTATTTTTGTTACATCAAAAATGTAATTAAGGGTTTTTCTTCTCACTTCTGTTTTTTGTTGCCGAACGATTTATTCACGAGAATTGTATGATCTTGTCTGGGCAGAAGATTAATATAGTACCTGACGCGATAACAACCTTGTCCTGACTTCACCATTGGTTAATTATCTTTCGGTTAGGTTTGTTACATCTTATTTTTTTCGGGGGTCTAACGACCAAGCCGAGAAAATTCTCGTACCGTTTCGTCATCCCGACAGCACATTCTTGCTGACTTGGCGTTTATTTCGGGCTTACCAACCTAGAGTCTAGATGTACAAATAGAGGATGAACCGAGCGATGAACTAAAATAGATGATCCCTGCATGCACTGACAGTAGGCTGTGGTTCAAAATACTGTCCTAACGAAATTTCACTTTCTGCCTTTCGCGCATTTCACACCGCAGTATCGTGTTTTCTATCATATGTATACTTGTAAGATATTAAAGAGTATATCATCGAGAAAGTCTCTTTAATTTCACAAAATCCAAAATAATCTTTAAATTGTAAAAGAGTTTATTTTTACCTAAAGCTGTATTAAAATCGATTAAAATCGCAATTTCATAATTTTCTTGTCTTTATTATTCCAGGCAGAAATAGCGAAAAGGCTGAACGCTGTAATCGCTCAGATTTTACCGTTCCTCTCTCAAGAGCATCAACAGCAGGTGGCCAATACAGTTGATAGAGCGAGGCAAGTCAATATGACAGACGCCGGTTCTGTAGTTGTGGTAAGTTTACACTTTATACGTTTCTCTCGGTAAAGTAAAGTCACGAACAAAGGAAAGTTAAATAGAATTTCAAACCGCTGATACCGCTTTTCTATTATTGAAAACCGCTTGCGGCATTTCAGAGATACAAAGATATGTACTTTAAAGTTTTATTGTTAGTGAATTTTCTTGATGAAAGTGAAATCGAAATATATAATTATTTTAAAAATTACGAGTCTTAAAATCGGAAAATTTCGATAAAAAATTTAAAGAATGAGATAAATTCACCGAGAAATTCATCAGGTCTATTAAATCCAGCAGAAATTGTATTTAGTTTTCGAACTGAATCTCCAAGGATGTCGCCGTTAATTTTGTAACCGTATTGGCACGACCGGCACGTCCGTTGTGATAATAATTGTCAATCGATCCACGCCATCCAGGATACGGATGATGCACCGAAGCGCGCATTGAAATTCAACGCGGTCCACCGAGTCGACACCGACCAGACTTATTTCGTAGTCTGCGTGTATTACACCGATAAGCACCGAGTGAAATTGGCATTCGGTTGTCGTTTCGCATAATTGAGTTCCGAGTTGCTTCTCTCCGGCATGCTGTGAATAATTCCAAGTCGTATAAGTATCCTAAGTCGTCGTCGACGTTGCCTAATAAATTTATTAGACGCTCCCCAAGTCTTGTAACAAATAAAATTTGTTTCCGTCGACAACTTATTCGATTCTTTTAGCTATACTATGCAATTCTTCCGATCCCGAAAGAATAGACTCAATTACTCTTTTCAATTGATGCAATATACAATTTTAAAATAGAATTCTTTTTTAAAGCCGATTGTCAGTATACACGATGTGTAATCTCTTGGTGACTGTTATGAAAACTATTTTAAGCAATCACAAAATAGAGATATCACGAGCGATAAATCTATAGGTAAATTTTAATCACAGTATGGGAATCGACATATTATGGGAAGCACTGTAGGCAACGAAACGTAATAGTATCTAACGAGGTTTAACACGCCGTGAATAATAGGATGCAGGGTTGTTACCTAGCCCCATCTGATGGAGGTGCGAGGTGGTAGCTTTTGAGGGGGTTGGGAAGAGACTGAGCCATATGGAACGGTAGGGTAAACTCAGCCCAACTCAGTCGAAGGACCAAATGCTCCATGTGCTTTCGCAGTGTTATTAAACGAAATATTGATTCAACCCCTGTTTACTAAGTAATACATATTCATGGTGCCAGCACTTCGGGGTGTTTGCTACCCTCCTCTCCCTCTTCCGGTCTTCTCTATTTCTACCCTTCTACAATTGTCCTACAATCTCTTCAATCGTGGCTCTCTCTCTCTCTCTCTTTTTCTCTCTCTTTAACCCAACTGCTATATATACACTTAAACTGGACAGTAAGTTCTTCACCGTAATAATAATCGTTCTAAGCCAAGGTGAACGTACCTCTACCAGGAATACATCATCTGAATAATTTGGCATCCCTATAGACACCAGCTTTTTACCCTCAGTCTAATAAATTCTTCACCCTCTTCTAAGAAACTAAAGCTTTAGTAAAAGATAAATCAATACGAGTGACAATTGCTTTCTAGATTATAAAGCTTTCAAGCAGTACACGGAAAATCCTATTATTCCTAAATAGCAACGTATTTAATATTTAATAATAATATATCACCAACTTAAAAAAATTGATATTATAGATTTCTCCATAAGAAAAATATCCATGCATAAGTAATTTTTTCCGTGTATGAATTGAAGTTCATTATGAATAAAGATCTCAAACCTTGAAAACAAACGTGTTTCTTCTATACCTTGAAAACTCAATCCTTTTTGCAATGCTAAACACAAGTTTCTCAACAAAGCAATATAACGTTCATGGCGCTACTTTACGTAATACAGAAGTATATATTATACATTGTATCAGCCTGAAACACACGGTATAATAAAGTGCTACTTTGTGCAGGATTATAGGAAGAACTTTCTATGAGTACCGTGATGATTTACCTGCTATTGTGTGTACACAATACTGTCCATTATAGATATACATATATATGACGTAACGTGCAGACTCTGCATTGAAACCACGACCTCGACCGTCGAAGAGACGCTTCCTATATTGGTGCACGTCAAGCTGAAGTGGCGTTCAAAAGCTCGTCCATATGCGATTCCTTTTCCGATAAAAGTACCAATACCAACTTTCTCGCAAAACTTTACCTTGAAATATATATGTGTCTTCCATTCAAATAATGTTCTGTTCCACTTTATTGATACAAGAATATAGATGTTTTTTGGAAAGCTTAATATCATAACACAGAATTTTAAAGTCGAAATAGACACCTAAATTTATATTAGGTATCCATTTCGTAACCTAATTCATACATGAAATTGATCAAAATGTAATTTAAGGGTAAAGTAACTTTCTTCCAGTCTGAATTTAGGATTATAGAGTCCCCTATAAGACCTGATTTCTCTGTAATATACCTCCTATATTGTTCGGCTCGTAGTGGGAACATATAAATTATGAAAACTGATATCCCTTCCTATCTGAACTGAACACGTACATCTACATCGATCGGAGTCAATAATACAAAGACGTATAGCACAAGGAATATTTTCTTCTTTGTCTCTGAAAGTAATCTCGCTTTTTCCTATTTCTGCTTACTGCTTCATATAATTTTGTTATAAATATGATTATTCCAATATTTTTCACAATATTGTACGTAATATTTATAAGACGTTTTTAGAACGCCCAAAAAAACGTCCAATGTTCCAAATACATCCTAAAAACGTCTTTGGAAGATTGTATGTTTTTAGAACGTTATTTTTATTTGGCCTGAATTATAGTAGGACGTGTTTAGGACGTCTTAAGAACGTCTTGAGACATTCGTGCCTACTGGGTTACGTATAGATATTCGTAAATTTTTTTTTAATTTTCTGCCAAAAACATTGATTTCGTTAAAATCGGGAAATTTGCATGTTTTAAAGAAATAGTCGGGACACCTAATAGACAGACAGGGCAACATCGGGACGTCTGTTAACTCTACTTTTACACAAAAGTTTTGCAATACCCTCTTATTCTACAGTTTTCTCGTAGAATTTCACACAATAAATATCCTATAGAATTTTCTTGGAGGATCTTATAAAGAGAAAAACTTTTATGATCAAGAGATTTATCGACCACTTAGGAAAGTAAATTGAACGCCTTATATGTCAATGTTGAGTAGGAAATTGCATTGCTGGAGTCAGACCTTCAGTAATCTATTGTACGCTTGAGGGTGGGCAAAGTGGGAAGGAACGTGTTACTCGATACTTTCCAGAAGTTAATGCTTGGGGGAATTACAGACCAGTCCTTGGTACATGTGTATTTCGCGATACGCCTCTGGGGGGCACAACCCCTAACGATCGCCACCCTCCTCCAGGAAAATAACTATCGTACGCAATCGCTGCAAGCCTGAGAGGGGTTATTTCATATAATCCAGAATAGCACCCTCGTTCTTCAGGGGGAAGCCAATCCCTGAGGCCTAAATGCCTAAGTGAAATCCATGATAAGCACGATTCGAGCGCGTAACGAGTTTATCGTTAAGCGGGAAAGGGTCCCTCTACTTTGTGGGGTGGAATATATTTCATGAAATACAAAATACGAGTGCATTGCACACCTTTATTAAAATAATTGAGGATCCACTTTGTTGCTTGAGAAACAATATCTGCTTCATGAATTTTTCATTCTTGAAATGAATACCGGCTTACAACGAAAAAAAAAAAAATAAAATACATAGCTGCAGTCGGGTTAGGGTAAAAACGGTGCATGCTAAGCTCAAAATTCGAAATTCGAAACATTAGAAAATAATGCTTTAAAAATTAAATGTCTGGATTCTTTCGGTTTCAGCCACCAAGATTAGACCTGCCAAGAATGATACAACAGATGCATGCCCAACAATTACCGCCAGGTGCCACGATGGGTCCTCATCCAGGACTTCCAACACTTCCAGGGATTCCTCCCGGAATTTCCGTCCCAACATCCGCTTCGGCGGCACTTTTGGGCATGGGCATGAATCCTGGAGCACCCTCAACCCCAGGAACACCTGGCGGTCACCCACTTTCGCTTCTCGGCAAATCGGACTTTCATCGGCAACCTGATGATCTCAAAAGCAACGGAGGTATTTCCTTTATTCTTTGTTATACTCTAATAAAAATCAATTGAATCCAGTTGAGTTTTCTCCTCGGTTTTCTCACCTTCTTTTCTTTTTGACACTAAAATATTTCACGAAAATTTTATACACTTTATCCTGCGTACTTTGATTTTAAAATTTCTCCGAATAAAATCACTCTTTTTTTTTTATTGGCCATAGTCGAATGTTCGTCGGTGAGTACTCGAAGAAAATTGGATTGCAAAACTATGCAAATGGAAACGGAAGTAAGTGGAACGAAATCCACTCGAGCTGCGCGTAGCTCGGTTCGATTTTCCAGGGCTCATATTTTTTTCCACTTTTAATGCTCGCCTTTTTCCATTGAAAAATCCGAGCGCAGCCTGCGTCGCGTAATAGAAAGTTCGCGCAGCTTTACCAGAGCCATCGTGCTTTGTACACTTTGTGCAATGGATGGGGCGCAAAAAGAGGAAGGGTGAACAAAAAAATGGGTACCAAGTGGGATGCCGGAGAGACTTGATAATTAATCGGGCCTCGGTTACGAGGAACGATGAAAGTAGGTGCGAGCGACTCTTCTCTACCCCTATATTTTTTTTCTCTCTTTTTCCTTTTTTCTCGTATTTTCCTTCTCTCTCCATCGTTTGATCCCGTTTGCATTCCGAGAACGAATTGACGACAGAAGAGGTTGCAAAAAATGTGCTGTCTCTCGACGAAAAGCGGGGTCGCGCTGCAGAACGCTTCGTTGGAAATTTTCAAAGCGGTATCCGCTTTCAGAGCTTGTTTGCACCACCGTGTTAGCGGACACCAGTGGTTTTGAGGGAAAAGCACATAAATATGCATGAAGATCATTTATACGAGAGCGCGTATGCCCGCTTGGCAACGTTATTAACATTCTATCGGTGGCTCGATGCTACTGCCCCGAGTTGAGTACGCCTCGCGCACCAATTTTTTTTTCCTGTTTTTTTTTTCTCTTCATTTCCCTTTATAATTTCGGGCGCAAGCGAATAATAACGAAAATTACATTTGCAGTCACGCCCGTTAAATTCACCGAAACTAATTCTCTTCTCGTTCACGCTTTCTGTTACAGGACTCAGCTCCAACGAGGAGAGACATGTGAGTATGCCAGACATTGTTAATTTTTTATTTGATTTTAATTTATATGCATGCATTCGTACATTTATTTTCAAGTTTCCTACCCTCTGAGAATTTACTGCGGAAGTGAACTTGGTTTTACATTTTAGCAAATTCCGTGACTCTACTTCCAGAAATGTATATATAATCTTTATCCATAACAAACTCTCTGAAACTCTGATTACATACAGTTACATATATTTTCTTCATTAAATTCTATTTATACACGGAAAAAATTAGTCACCGAAATTTTCCTTGACGTCAAATACGTCAAATACGGATATGTCAAAAGTTTTCATATGTTTTATAAACTTTTTCTAAAATCTGAAGTAATCTTCGTGAATAATTATAAAACAGTTTTCGAAATTTTCATTGATTCTCAACATCT
>JAUEJJ010000046.1:14068129-14079599 GCA_032164275.1 Synergus coniferae
AAAATATTGAAATTTGAGATTTTGTGGCAATATCTTTTTATAAAATACAGATTTTAACTTTCCCTTTAGCTTATTAGCCGCAGAATTTTATTAGCTTTGGTTCTGTTTTGGAGAAAAATTTTTTAATTAAGATATGACCTATTATAAAAATTAGATAACTTTAAGCAACTGCTAAAAAACAAACGTACTGAAAATTACCGACGGTAATGTATATTTACTCCTCGATTTACTCCAAGTTATATTTATTACTATATATTATAGTAATTATTTCCCCTACAAAGGATTTCGTTCATTTTCCTCATGTTGAATTCCGTCTCGTTATTAATAAGCAATTAATGTCGTACACAAGTTGAATTATAACTTGCACGACTTCATTACGGATGGCTGACAATCCCTCTTATTTATCACCTACGTCATCGAGGACTTTGAGAGTCTTGAAAGAGACCCGAGCGACGCAGCCATAACGCAATTACAGCTGCGCTTAATTTGTTTGAAGTACACTGCACCACCGACGGAGGTGTTAATAGCATTTCCGCCCCCTGACGTTCCACCCCCAGACAGCTTCTCACCCTCATATTCCTTTACTGCTTCTTCACCATACATGCAAGTTACGAAGCATTTATTTTTTAATCTTGTTTAAAGAATCTGAAATACTGTACAATATTTTATCTAAAATCGTAATATAAATGTTTAAAGGAAAATAAGCTGAATTTGTAAACCGCGTTTTCTCGTTTTCACATAAGAGCAACATGCAAATGTCAACAAGAATTAATATTTAGAAATGTATATAGTGTATATAATATAACTCGGGTAAAACTTGCAAATCGAGAAGCGACACGACACCCAGAACTTAGTAGGTGGTGTCGAGCACACAGTGGTGGGTAAACAGAGTGACTCGGTGCAAAATGTAGAGGAAAGAGGAAACTTGAACCTAGTACGTCGCCGAGGATCCTCCAACCCCTTTTCACCGTCTCGGCACCCTTTCCTCCTATATGCGGGTTTACGAGTTACGAGTTACGAGTACCTACTCCTAGTCAGAGTGCAAGAACGTGCATACATACCAACATACGAACCTCCACTTTCGCAAAATACACTGGAAACCAGTACACTCGTATATACTCGCTCTTCAGACATAGGGCGCCATGCTCTACTGCATACGCTTCTATTACACACATATACAGGCACATTGTACATATATATTTGTAATACATATGCGTGAGTGTGTGGGTCGGGGTCAGAGTCAGAGAGGCGCTCAAGCGAGTCTGTTAATTGGACTAATTACAGTAATTGCTGAAAGTTCAGCAGGCCCCGAGCGAGACGGAGATACAGCAGTTATACGGCTCCCAAACCGCATTCACCACCAGCACCACGCCACCATCGTTCTGGCATGGAGCCGGGTATTAGCGATGACGCAGACTGTAGAGCACTTGTGGCTGGAAACGCGTGTTTTCGTATTCCCAACCCTCCGATGTCCTCGCAGAGGGCCAGCTCTGATCGAATTAGTGATTATCATCCGGCATAATAGGGGAGTCAGCCCGGAAGGGATCCACACACGAGACCCTGACACCCTATGCATCTATCTCACCCTGCCAGTATGCCTGTCTGTTTTGGAAATGGCAAAATTGACTCTCGCCAGCCCTATAATACCTCCCCTAGACTCTGGAGAATGGGAACCGTCTGTCTCTATGTCTCTTCGTAGCGTGCCCCACTTTCATGCAATTTGACGCGCTTTTCAATGCACTAACTGATTTGGGGAATCACGCCGGGCTTAACGAACTTCACGGCAATCGATTGTCGAATTTACAAAGGAAATTGTTGCTTTCTCGTTATGGGCTCCTAGATTTTTCTGTTATCCGGCTGGGAGGATTTGACATGGTAAAAAACGCCCCTAGAGAGATTTCTATGCGGCTTTCACGGTGCAGAAAATATCAGGGTTGAGATTTATAGAGATTTGGGGAAATGTAAGATTACGGGGGTTTTATAAAACTGAAATGGAAATTGTGGAAAAATTAGTCTAGATTAACACTCTTGGAAAGAAGAACTACAATAAGAATAATAATTAAAGAAACCAGGATGATGTGTCTATAGTTTAAGATACAAAAGGTACTTTTTAATTGCAGAATTTCTATTAGAATGAATACTGAATAGCCAATGTGGAAACAAAATTGCCTTGTAAAATACTATATATACATATTGTATGTATTCATATTTATGAACAGTATGAACACATTATGCACAGAACACATGTCTTCTTTTTTTATTCTATTGTTGAACAATGCCATTGAGAGAGAACAGATGGTTCACAGTTCACACCTCACTTTGCCCCCATAAATGCTATACGAATATCGACTGGATTTGAGAGATGATGTTATAGGCAACGTGGAAAATCCTGCAGAGCTCCTGGGTATTGAAAACATTATCAGATTTCTTTTCTGTGGGATTAAATCACATTTTCAATTTTCAGAAATAATTGGTAATATTAGCTGACATGATTTAATAGAGGAATATGTATTCGCCGATACGTTCGTAATTATTCTGTATTGTGTAATTGTCAAATTATTCAATCTTCACTCTGCACCGAAAGCTTGCAGAGTGAAAATCGATTTTTGAAACAACAAAAATAGATACTTGCATCAGTTTCGACAGATATTTTTCTATCTCAAAATACATATTTATTTTTATTACTATTCATGTTATGTATAACTTCTTTACAATGTATATATATCCAGTAACCTATCTCCTCCAGACATGAACCTAAAACTTTATTTGTACAGAATTTGACCGAAGTGAAGTGGCACTCACATTTCCAAACACGTTTTCTAAATTTCCCTAAGAAACATGTGAGCCTCGAATTCAAATGCAAAGGAGTCTTGAAATTCAATATTCAAGAAACCGGTGAGTCGGAAACTTTTACGCTCTCCGCAGTTATATACACTTGAAGGGAATTCATCCCTGCGATAAAATGACATTCCTTTCACCATGAAGAAATGAAACACTCGAGATTACAGTACTTGAATCCCGACGTCTATATAGAATTGCAGATTGCAGATATTATACTACTGATAAGCGAAAAGGAGACAATACTTGTTTTAAAATCGAAATTCCTACTCGATACAAGTAACGAGTCGAGATCTGTTCTGTTTTTGACAAACAATGTCTCCTTTAAAGCCCGTGAGAGAGAAATCCGTGAAACACGGCAGGTTTCCTCCCTCTTATTTAGCAAAGGAATCAGGAAAGAGAGAGGAGGATTCAGTGAAGTAAGGGAGGAATTTCTTGCAATCTCATAATATTCCCCGAGGAAAGTGTGATCTTCCAAATCCCTCGAGATTTTAGCGAAATAAAGAACCGAGTGGTAAGAAAAAAAGGGAATATTGCGAGGAAAAATTTACATCAAAAGTTGATGAACAAAAATATGAGGAAGACTATATATAAAGATGCTAAATAATTGATAAACTCTAGTACGAGAGCCTCCATCCGAGTATAACCGAGGCAAGCGCTGCTTAACTTCGGTAATCAAACGAGAAGCCTTAAACAATTCCATATATGTCTAAGCGACATGTGAAATGTGTTAGATTATCTATATGCGTTCTCGAGATATTGCAGGATCGTGACACATATACCCAGTCCACATCCGGACAATTTTTCAGGACATCATATAAAAACCTTTTCTTAGAAAGTGGATTTTGTCACCACTACAAATCTTTGTCTATATGAGGAAGCAAAAGTAGTAATGTTTTAATTGTAATAATAATAATAAGCACACTAAAATTAAACGACTTCGAGTTCAAGCATGGCTATAATCGGAAAAGGTTTTTTGCGGTTTTCCTTTTCCTTTGCTAAATGTCCAAGCAAATGCGAGTGCTTTTAAGAAAAAGGGTTGAAATGATGGAGATGAAAAAGGAAGAAAAAGTGACACACACCCACACCTGTGAAACAAACACGAATAGAGCATGGATAAGTACCTGTAGGGTTGGTGGGTTGAGGATGGTTCACTTCATAGGAGCGAGAAATGAGGATTGGGCGGGGTTACCGCCACCGAGATAAAAAGTAAATGAGGAACAAAGGTCTCGTGAGGTGTGGGGTTGGGGTGTGGGAGTGCTCGAGAAATATAGGGTAAGCTTCCAGTGCCAGACGTGCTAGGAATAATGCACTCGGAATTATGCGGTTCGTAAAAGAGGGTAGAGTAAGGTGGAGAGAAAATCGAGGAAAATTAATTAATAGAGCCTACACAGGTAATTAAGTTTTCAAATTGTCTGCTTTAATTTACTCATTCCTTGATTCCTATCCTTCTACTGCCCCTCGCCTCGTGGGGGCAAGATACTCGATCAAGAGAATCTCTTATCTCATCCTCCACCCTCCATTTTCCATTCCTCAATCCCCACCCCCATCCATGAACCGCCGTCTCCCTATTTCTCCATTCCTTTTATCTCTCTTCGACTTTGGAGTCTTTATTCGTGCACTTCTCCAAGTTTCCTCCAACAATCTTTATTTGTGGATTGCCACGACAGCAGGAGCGATTCCACTTTCCACCCGAGTACTCTCCAATGACGTTTCATTTCCGATTTGCATAACGATGTGCATATGGAGTTAGTGAACTAGATCCTTGTGGAGAAAAGAAGAATTCTGATGGAAGTTATATGGAATCGTAGTATTTTACTTTTACTTTGTTAAAAACAAAATTGTTCGGGCCTAAACTATTTTCATAGTACAATACTACCAATTAGTAGAAAACTACTAATTAAATTAGTGTCAAGTTTAGAAAACAAGTGCATGCGAGCATTAAACAAGTTATATCAAGTTGCCAATAATTATTGTATAGGGAGCTTAGCCGCTTGGTTGTTCACTCTCTGATTTCCCTGATGCGTTTTATGCAAATTTGCTTATGCATCCGAAAGAGGAACATGGCGAGGCAAATAGTCATCAGACGAGTAGTTTATGGCGATTAAAGCAAACCAACTGGCATAATTATGGTCGATCGCAGTTTACCGATTGATTTACAATGCTACGAGAATCTCGCAACTCGAATAAGATAAATGGGATGATTGCACGTGCTTTAACCTCTTGATATGTACATGACGAGATGATGCTTTTTCTCGCACCTGCGTGACTTGTCATGTTCAACCTCCATCTACTGTTAAAAAGATATAGAAAAACACTCCGGCATTATCGACTACATCAATCGTTTATTTACTACAAAGTACTATATACTGCACAGTGTCTATAATATACACATCATGCCAACAAAAAGAATACGCAATTACAAGTTTCAAAAAAGAACGTACAGTTTTACAGCATACCTAATATTCATCAACTGCTGGAGAACATTTTCTACTACTTTTAAACAAAACTACACAGAAAAGAAAGGTCTATAGTTTATGTTACAGGCTTAATTTAAATTAATGTAAGTTAAATTAAGCCTATAATATAAACTAGACCTATTTTTCTGTTTAATTGACATATGGTACTGATTGACGCAGTACAATATTCACAAAGAATAGATCCTACAAAACCAGGCAAAATACGTTACTTTTTTCCCCTATTCCTAGATCCCCGTGTTTGTCTTTGCCAAGCTGGTTTTTACCCTCTTTTCGATATACTCCATACAGATGTATGAGGCATAGAGGTATGGATACACTTCTATGCCTGAGTAATTCAATTCTATATATAACACGAGGGTTGGGGACACGGACATGGCTTCTTCCTGGGTATCTTGCGCACCCAAATAATTAATAACCGTGCGCGCGATGGCGTATCGCCGAGGGGTTCGCTTGCTAAATTCTACGGGAGTTGTTATACCCCGGTGTGGCGGTTGTCGAGGGGGTGAACGGTAGTCGACGAGCGACTAGCAGAGAGTGAGCGTTGGGATGAGCCTGATGAGGCTGTTGATACAATCAGGAGAGGCGAAGTGGGGTTAACGGAGGGCGTTGCAGAGGCGAATGAGGAAGCAGCAGTGACGATGTTTAGGCGCAGGGGGTGTGGGGGTGGAAACGATGGCGGCCTATTACCAACCAACCCTTGCCAACATCCGCCAAGCCGACATTACCCGCGCCTGTGCCCCGTGCTAACTGTGTGTATGTTCAACACGCGATCCCATGTTACCTCATTCCACTGATGTAGCGTTCACCCCCTCCGAATCCCGAGCTTGAGCCCCGAGCCCATCCTGCTTTCCACCCCCTTCCTGCCAGCAGGCGAACCCCGAACATGCTGTCACAGAGGCGTCGAGCACCTGTTTCCTCGAAATTGACACGTTGCCTTTCCCATCCCACCACTTCACTCCTACCCTCTCCACTTCCCATACTAACGCTACTCGTTCACTGACCCCCCCCCCCACTCATTTAACCCACACCACTAACCCAAATTCCACCCACGCAGGCCTTGTTCTCGGTCAAGTTTGATCACACAAATATATTGTTGTTGGACACCCTTGGGGATATGTGACCATGTTGTGGTCGCATGATTGGGGAAAGCAGGATTGAGGACTGATTTATATGCGACTTTCGTTTTTAATTAAACACACTTGTCCACGGATGAGAGAAGGGCTTTTATTAAAAGAAAAGTGGTGTGATAAGTGGACGTCGATCATGGATATAAATTGATGAGTGATCGTTTTGAGTGCGGAGAAATGGGATAAAGCCAAGATAAAAACAACGCATGGCATATGAAAAAATCATTTTAGTTAAAATCATTTGGGTTAAGTGAAAACTGTCAAGTGAAAAATCTGCGATAAGAAATGTTTATGCCAAAAGATCTGAAGTTACTTGCTGAATGCCAAGGAAAACATTTGTCCAGAGTTCCAAATTACAACTAAGGGTTGAAATTTGATATTATCTGAACTTGATCTTTCTTTAAGGGCTTGTTTCTCGGCTTGTTTGTTGAGTTACAACATCCAATTTGGAGATATATTTGTGTAAATAGAGATATATAATTTTGAAGGAGGGAAAGTGAGTATAACTATATATAGAGTGTGTTGGTTCTGAATATGAGGGATTCAAAGAGAGGTCACGTGTTTGCGATTATATCCTGGGGGCAAATGCGGCGTTGAAGGGTGAAGTACGTAATGGATACAGGAGGACGATCGTTACTACGGTGATCATTTTCCTACGAGGATCCCCACTCGAGAGCGATACTCGACGACTCCATTTTCTATTTTATAAAACTCGAACTCACTTCCACCCCAGTGAATCGGGAAAAAAAATCACCCTTCCTAATACCTATTACGTACCGGCATCGCCGTATACCACTCCACTGACTCTCACTGGCGTAGGCATTATTTTTATTCATCGAAAAATCAATAGGAAATGTACTTTTCCACCAATAGCACAAGAAATTTTCCAAAAACAGAGATTCCTGCCAACAAATCAAGTGACAGGAAATTTTACAGCATATTTTATTTAATTTAGCTTTTATAATTTAGATTGAAACTATAAATATACGAGTATGATGATTTTTATGATTTTTAACAATATTGCTTCCTCATAGAGAAAGCTTTGTAGGTGATAAAAACCAGTTTCTAAAAAAAGGTTTTATTAAACATTGAACATATTTCAAGGGGAATATATCTAATATGATGTCCCAAAAGATTGTCCGGATGTGGACTGGGTATATATAATATATATATATGTGATGTGTGTGTATAATGTCACGATCCTGCAATATCTCAAGAACGAAGAAGAAAAAAGACTCCTTGCATTAAGACAAATCGATTGACCTATAAGATTAATGCATTTCATTGAAAAATAAGAAAGTTATGCTTAGTTGTAATTTTCAAAAATTGATTTTTCGATTTTATAACTTCTTACATATTTATAGTTTAAAGCTGATGTAAGAAAAATGAAGATTCTTTGTGTCGAGACGAATTAATTGGTCTATATGATTAATGCATTTAATTGAAAAGTAAAGAAGTTATTTTTATTATTATAATAATTTTGGAAAATTGATTTTTCAACTGTAGCTTTCCTAATTATCACATTTTAGAGTTGATGAAAAAAAATGTTTTGTGTTGAAACGAATCAGATGATCTAATATTAATATATTTCATTAATTATTTAATGCTTCCTCTATGAGGGAGCAAATCATATTTGCTTTCAGGAAGCAAAGTGCTCATTGAATGAGCACAAAAGTTGATCCAACTTCACAGCTTTTTATTATTTTCAAATATTTAATAAATAGTGAATCTATGTATGCTTCTACATAATACATTTCACATGTCGCTTAGACATACGGAATTGTTTAAGGCTTCTCGTTTGATCAACGAAGTTAAGCAGTGCTTGCCTTGGTTATACTCGGATGGAGCCTGTCGTACTAGAGTTTATCAATTTAGCATCTTGTCCCATTCTCCTCAGTACAAAACTACAAATTTCTTACAATTGTTGTAATTTCATTTTGTTTTAATTAAAAATATGAAATATGGCCAAAAATTAAGTTAAATTTAAAAAATTCTGAAAGTACGAGCTTCGTATGAACTCGAAAGTGAAAAGTACTTGGTCCATTAGATTTTTTGCTGTCTATAAAAAATGAAGTGTCGATAGATTTTATAGAGAGGAGATTCTACGCCATTGACAGCTGGTTTTCGTCGGATCTGTGTGCGACTGTGTGTATGGATAAGTGTGCATTCAAGCACACTCGACCCTCCCCATAAATGTTATTACGTGACCCCGTCTTTCGCAACCAACCACTGATACGTATCCGTACATGGGGAACTCGATGGACCTCGAAAAACGTGGAAATGGCGTCGGTGGCTCTTCGACAAATTGCCCGACGATTGACCATGTCCGAGGGGATCATTCGTTGTGCAAATGGGGATGCTGGAATGGGCTTATTAATTTTATCTCTGAGGCAATAATTATCACAGAAAATAATAAACCCTCCTTCCCTTTTTCGCATCGTTATAATATTTTCATGTGATTTGACATCGCAGGGAATACGAATACAAAATTCTGAACTGTTTCGAGTGTTTCAGTATTTTTTGATTGATTCGAGATTTGAACGTTTTTAAAAAGTAACAAAAACACATTGTAATTGGCAATTGCACAGCAAAAACTACGAGTAAAGTAACTTTTTTATCAGGCTTTATTACGTGTAACAAGTTACTAAACCCATCATATAGAACTTGCTTGAAGAAAATGAAGAGCGATTCATTAGTTTTTCTTACTTTTTCTTTTGGTTTTATGCTTCAAGGATCGGTAATCTTGAGGAAACCACAGTTGCAATTCCTGACTCTCGACTGGCTAGGTCTCGTTATTACAGATTGTTTTTCAGTGGCCTTGCGATCTTTAGGTCATGGAATCGTCTGGAGAACGGTCTTGGTAATAAACTACAACTCCACGGTACTTTTACGAAGCCATAATTCTCGTCGTTAATTTGATAACTATGGGCGAGAGAGACCGACCTTAAATTCCAGAAACGATATCATCGCTGAGTCGCCGCTTCATTTACGCAGCAATTGCGTAAGCCGGGACAAGATGGACCCTGAAACGGGTCGTCTCGGACGATTTAACGATCTTCTGGAGGAAACTGCGTTTTTATGACGACTATCTATACCTATACCTATATACGTTTATATATACGAGATCCTATTTCAAGACTGTTATCGCCGAAGCTTCGGAACTATTGAGCATAAATGTACGATTTATGCAGACATCTCGAGAATAAGGCTTGTCATAATCTGAAGAGTTGAGTAACCGATTAATCAGTCACCTAGCTTCCACTGCAGTAGCAGCATTTTCGGTGAGATTGGTATTTACATTTTGTGGTATTAATTTTCATAATATTATTATAGATTGAAATAAACCGGTTTCTTTCATAGTATTTTATTATCAATAAATTTAATAAAAAGTCATCGGTGTGAATTCTCACAGAATTTTAGACTGTTTTTTATGGCATAAAAAAGAACCAGTCTCTGTAAGATTGCAAAAATCATAGAATTTCGTGATATTTCGCTCCTGGGTTTAGTCAGAATATATCGAAGAAAGAAATGCAACAGCGCGGCTACTTCTGTATTTACTTTTTTATTTATTCCAGCACTTCGAGTATAACTTGAAGCAGTTTATTACATCAACTCTAGTAGCCACACTACACCACTGCGTCGTTATCGTATCATGAGTTGCTAAAATCTGAGTCGAGTGTGTTACTTGAGGTCGAGTATATAGTTTATATCATCATCTATATAACACTCACACAAACACATTTCGTACGTGGCATAATTTGTCGGTTTTGTATCACATGTGTGCGAACGCACACTTGGGAAATTAAGCTTCAGAGTATATATATATATACAATATTATACATATATGTATATTTTGTATATATGTGTTTGGTATATAGAGTTCATATATGGGTTATATAGGAAAGGTGAACCCTAAGAGGGGACGAATGTTTCTGTTCGTTCCCTGCTCGAGGGTTGCTTAATTAGGATTTAGTTATAAAGAGGGTCGAATGGTTGGCAAGCGCCTTCCTCACCGACGCAGATTAACTGTACAAGATTATACCTAGATAAACTAATTAGCTATCTAAGATCCTGTGCGCTTCAAGTACAGTCGCCTCGAACCCTCTGTTTATAGCAGAAGCGCACTCTGACACGGCATAATTTTACTTGACGTATCGCAGCTCAAAATCATTATACCAGTATCACTTGAAATTATCTCTAGACCTTTTTCATCAAGTAATTATCATTAATTTAATTTATTACGCATGTTTTAATGCAGAATGTAACGATGAGATGTTTGTCGAACAAAATTGGAATCCTTGTGTTCTGGTTTCAATTTTTTACTGAATGGAATCATTTCACCTAAATCAGTTGTTTATTGAAAGCCTGATAAAACTAAACATACCTAATTACGTTCATTAAATCAAATTTAAGTCGATTGTTCTCCAGTCTAAGATTTCATGTTAGGTTTAGAGGTAATTTAGTTGAAATATTTGTTTCAGGTATGATGTCTCATAGGAGCGATAAAACTAATCCATTAGTGCGAGAAACGCTCTTTCTTTGACTGTTTTCAAAGGAGAAATGGAGTTCCTAGCAGCACGACATGGTGAGTAACGGATGTATCCACGCGAAGCGTTTCCCTCGGCGTTTCCATCCCGAGAAGTAAAGCCACCCTCGAGCCTTTCCTCCTTTCCTATTTCGCAGATCCAGTTTCTCAACACCTCCTCTTCGCAAGCCTCGACGTGACTCTAGGTATCAATCTCACCCCCGTTCACGACCCCTGAAACGCCGTGTTGCCACTTCATTACCTCGCGCTACCGTGGTGGGTGTTGGGTGGTATACTAACGCCGTACACTCGATCCTAAAAGTAAGCTTTTGCAACCGTTACTTTTTATTACATCACGTACTCAATAGCCTCTTGGTTCGATTAACCTCTTGAAAACTAGATTTACAAATGTTCACTTTTCAATTTAAATAGATAAAAAGATGCTAAAACTTTTCAGAGTGGAAATATCTCATTTCGATTTAAAACTCGAGAAATAATAC
>JAUEJJ010000046.1:14093469-14106222 GCA_032164275.1 Synergus coniferae
CGGTGTCAACGTTCGCGATTGGATGATATTAAATGTACATCAGACTCGAATCTGCAGCGAAACCGGTGCAACCGGGTCAGTTTGCAGTCGTTAAATCGTGGGTAGGAGCTAATGTCGTTACGCCGACTTTTACCACCGTTAATGTCCAATGCAATGCGTGGGCACGTACACACCCAAGTGTTTGTACTTTGCTCAATGCTCACACATATCCACCTTTGAGTGTCGAACAAAATTGGAACGGCCGACTTAACGATCGGTACCGATCGATAGTTTAGTTTTACAAATAACACAGCGGCGGTCGACGTCCTGAACTGAGCAGGATGATTAAAACTACGGAACATAAGCGCCCGAGGCCGAAACGTCTGGAGGGTTAATTAAAAACTCTCTAATTATTTATAAACAGTCATTTCTTTCGCGCGTGATAATAAACGTGTAATGCCTGCTCGAGTCTACTATTGGTGAACTCCATCCAGCGGAGAACGCCAATTGGACGGAGACTGGTGGCCAAGAGTCCACGCGGACTCCAGACTCTGGTCTTCCTCTTGCTTGTTTCTTAGACCATGTACTGATCTCTCTCTTTTTCTTCTCGGGAGAAAAGATAGAGAGACAGAGCGATACTTCGACTCTCTTTCTCCCACAAACCGGGTTTCACTGCGCGTAATCTGTAAATCCTCGTCCGTGAAGAGAACGTACAAGTCCAGTAAGTTGCTCGAACGGAATCCTTCTCTGTTACCCTCTCTTTATCAGAATTTCTCATTCGATCCTTCTTTGCTTTACAATAAAGGGTATAGTCTATCTTTCTTGCTTCCTTCTCTCTTTCCTCTCTCCTTATCTTTTTCTTACTACCTTCTCTCTTTCGCACCTCCTCAAGCGTGGAAGCGATCTCTTTCTCTCAGTCCTTCAATGCCCTGCCTTCTCCCTTCCACCTACTTGTGGAACCCTCTTCTTGAAAGGAAAGAAGTGGAAGAAGCGAGAAAGGAAGGACCGGGGATTTCTTTTCAGCAGCGATAAAAGCGCCTCGCCTCGCTGCCCAATATTGATTCAGCTCTAATCTGCGGAGAGACCCTCGTCATCGACAAAATAAACTGGTGGAGTAATAACTCGAGACGATTCCTCTGTAAGTTTGTATTTGTAGGTGTATTTCCACATGCCTTTATTTTGCCTTTATTCATGTTTTTACAACCGAATTGAGGTGTACAATTTTAAGCTTGGCCCAGGAAAAATGTTTGAAACCGGCCCAAATCGTCTAAATCATGCTGTGGTCTGAGTTTGCCTATACATATTTTTAGAGATCAATTTGTCTGGTTTAATATACAAGTATGTGTGTGTAAAGTGTGTAACTGTGTATAAAATCAAGAGTGTGGGAGGTTCTCCACTAATTGTAAGAAGGAGAGAAGTCTAGCGTTGCGATTTTTCGCACGCTTAAGGCGTTAAGCCAAATGGGTATCCACCGCGAAAGTTCCTCTCTTTTTCAATCTCTTATTCCCTTTTGCTGGTCGTGATTCTGTGCTGATCCTTTTGCTTGCAACCCCGCTCAGGATCTCCTTTTACGTCCTGGTTCTGGTGTAGGGATAACGTGCAAGAAATCCAGGATAGGGAGCAGCCCATCGGCAATGATAGGACACGTCCCTTACTCTTTTCCGCGCCTCGTAATTTGCTCCGCTGGTTCGTTAATCTAACCGGAGAGGAAAACCAGGCCTCGGATTCACAGGAACTAGAATGAAGCGAAACTTTGCGAATCGACTTGCTTTATTGCCCGTGGCACGGCCGCACGATTCGTATCGCGTGTAATGAGATATTCGAATGTCGAAAGGATCAAATGTATAGCCGTGATTTTGCCCTGGGGAATGAGGTGGGGAATTAAGATCAGGAGATCTCTGCTTTTAAGGAGGACGTTCCTTAGAATCGAATAACTGATGACTTATCTTGAAGAAAACGAAGCATATTTTATACTCTCTAAAACTGAATCAGTCTGCAAATTTCACTAATTCTCAGTGAGTCTATTCTCACGATTTTAATCAGTGAAAATCCACTGAGAATCTGTGAAAAGTCACTGAAATTTTCAGTAATCCTTACTAAACTATATACTGAAAATTTCAGTGACTTTTCACTGATTTCCAGTAGATTTATCACTGATTAAAATCGTGAGAAAAGAGTAACTGAGAATCAGTGGAGAGTAAGGAAATATTATTTGGTGAATAATTTTTGAAATTCTTTGAAATGTAATTAGATCACTCGAAGAGAATTTCCTTGTATTAGAATAAGAATTTATCGCCTTAAAGATATCCCTTTAATCTTCATTTATAACGGTATTGAGCACGTTCGCGAAATTCTGGCGGAATGAAAAATTTATTAATTCCAGTCTCATATATATTACAACTCTGCGCTTTTTGTTGCGAGCGGTCGAGTTCGCATCTTAACCTCCAGGAATTCCATTTCGAAATACCGTCACGCTCCGTTATTCTCGCGCCTGGTGTAATTTAAGCAAGTGGCGGAAGTTTACGGGCGAAGAAGGATTTGTCATTTTGCCGCCATAGGGAAAATTGCTATGGGTCGATTACTACAAGCTTCTAACAGCAGTTATCGTCAAAAAGATCCTCCCATAAAACTTTTGAGGTAAAATCTGCTCTATCCAATCCTAATCGTAAATATTCCACTTGGCAAATAATCTTCTTCGTATCGGTATTATTGACAAAGCGGTGGAGATGGCCTTGGAATATTTATTTCATCTTTAATGAAAACGATTAACGTCACAGCTTCTTGAATTTTTAAAAAATTCTGATATATCGCAATCCTTGATTATGAATTAAAATTCCGAGAAGGAATGAGAAATTTACTTGTTTCTCTTCTGCATTCATAATCTTTATTTTATTTTCTTTTAAAGAAATTCCGATTGACTTTTGGTTTTCATACTAATCAAATATTTTATGTAAAAAATGTAATGAAGTGTTGAGACTATCAACAATTTTTTTTTTTCATAGAAGGGGAAATATGGATCAAATGTGTCATTCAGATAAGCTTCTTAATACCGACGTAAATTAATACGTATATATACTTTGCAAATCTAACATTTCTTTCCACTAATGATCAGCCAGGGATAAACGAACAAAATAATATTTATTAATTGCTTATACATAAATCTCGTAAGTTCGTAAAAACAATTATCTATTTGTCCGCGTCAATATTGAAAAACAGATCAGTTCATCAGTTCTTATAGGATCAACCAAAAATACGGATAAAAAAGATTCAAGTTGTCGACATCATAAGAATTAAATGAAATAAAGTAAAATAAATGCATACACATATAGTTGGAATGCAGATAAAAATCAAACGCGTGATCCAGGTTAGAGTTGCGAATATCAGACATTAAGAGTCGAGACTTGCAATGCAGCGCTAATCCGATCGACGATAATCGCTGCTTATCGGCCAGGTAATTGCCTTCTTTCTCTTCCTGTAATTACCGGCTTCGAGAAAAAAACAACGAAGGATTCCAACATGAGATCAAGTAATTTGTGCCTCTCGATAGAAACTTACTTTGCTAATAAGTATTTTTATGTAAATTTGAAAATTGTTAATCTGGAATTGTTTGTGTTAGAAAATATTTAATGTATAAATTAATATAAAATATTTCAAAGGCCTGAGAGTAGAAAAAATCCTCGTAATTACTTTTATCATGATGAAGATAAATTTGTTGAGAGTAATTTGAAATTGAAAGAGTAGAGGAATCAATCTGAAGGAATGCAAACACAGGGACTGGCTAAAGTTAATTAGCGATCGTGTAAGTTTCACGCGATAATTACCCAACGTCGACAAACTTTCTCGTTCATTTTTTTTGTCATCACCAACTCTCTTGTTACATTATTATATATTTGTGGATACTGGAAGAAGGAAACTGTTGAAGTACATTTTTTTTTCCTTTACTACATATAATCTTTCTCTCAAATTCCTTGTGCGGCATCGCTTTTGCGAGACAGAATTCAAACTACAGTAATAATTATGCTTGATGGAATAATACGCGCATTGCGAATAATTTAACCGCATGCTATGGCGTTCACAACTCGTTTCGAAGGCTCACCACGATAATAATCGTAAAATTCCGGTCGTCGCGCGAAACGACAATGGCTCTCGCTCCAAATAATAACAGACTCCGTCGACGCGAGAGATTTTCCTTGCAGGATAAATCTTGATAATGGGGTCTGCAGAGAGCCGTATAAACGGAAGCGGATTCGATTTAATTCACTTAAATTTTACACTTTAACTCTAGATATGGCTTGCTGAATTCTATCCCTTATATTTTTTGTACGTCATTGTCGACACATGTGAAAAGACTTAATACTTAAATGCTAAATACTTAAATACTAAATACTTAAATAATAAATTGAAATATGTCGAAACGCGTTGAAGCGGAGGTATCAATGGAGTCGCTAATACGATTTGAAATAGGTGGTAATTTAGATTGGAAACGGGGTCAAACGAATAGAATGCTCTTCCCCGTTTTAAGAAGGTCAAACCGCTTATGCGCCGAAATGTGGTATCGAATTTCGATTCCACAGGGACTACAGAAAGAGACGGTGGCTGAACCGATCGAATCGCTGTATTCGCAATGCGAGGCAAACTCCAGCTTGGACGGTTCGAGTTTCTCGAGGACCTCTAGTTATTTACTGTCATCCGACTCCACTGCTCCTTATTCGACCTCCCGGATGCTCGAGAGGAAGGACAAATAAAATGAGAGAAAAAAGTTGAAAAAGGGATAAAAAGTGGCAAGAGGAGACAGGGGATAGTTATAGGGGCCGAGTACCAGTGCACACACGTTCAAGCATATATTTTGTGCAAAACTTTTTAATCCGAATATCAGGGCAATGTAAGCACGTACTTGTTCCGTGGTACACTTATGCTGGTTGCTGTGCACTTCATCCGCAACAAATCCTATGCCACTCAGAAATAGTATATGCTGAAAATCTCGATTAAAATCTCGATTAAAATATGACATAAGAGGAAGAACTTCCTCTCCGTGGCCGACACTATATTTTTTTAACACAGATATGAAGTCGCTTGTTTTTCGTTACTTTTTTTTTCATAAACTATTGTCTGTCATGTATAGTATGTTTCATGTTCTTAGTATACGTTATACGATTAGGTTATATACTTCCAGAACTGGAATCTGGTAAACGAGATGAGGGGAAACTCGAAAGAAGCGGAAATCGCGCGCTGGGTGAAACACAAGCATCGATCGTGTATAGCGCACTGCTCTTCGAAACTGCACGACGTGACGAGAATAAATATAATGCCCCTTTCAGCTCGCATCTGTATTCCGCAGTCGGGAGCCGTCGAAGAATCTCAATTATTTCATGGAGGGAATAGGCGCGAGGTTGCGTATACCTCTTTCGGTCTCTATTTTTCTTTATTTTACGCGCTACACAGCGACAAGATTACGTTACAGATGCTGTCTTATTAAAAAGAACCGGCATACATCACTCTTGTTTTCTCTTCCAAGCATGGTGCAGATACCTCTTTTTTTTCTTGCTCCTTCATTTTTTCACATTTTTTACATGTCTTCCCGTAAATGAACTTTCGCAGAATCGAAGGCATTTCATGAATCCTCCCAATCGCCTTTTGCAGCGCCTTATTTATCACTCCACGATCAGGCTCTGGGTTTCACGTTTCAGGTTTAGATCCCGGGTTTTCTCGCTGTTAACATTCCTCCATTTACAAGTTCGACCTTTAGAGATCGCACATTTTTTCCATCTCTCTCTTAATCAACGTTTAAAACCACTTCATTCAATATTGTACCAATTATTACTGTACAATTTTTAAAAATATATGATATACGTGAAGCAACTCCATTCAGTTAAAAAAAAAAGGATTAAAGCAGACGGTACAATTTATAAAAGTATAGTTTACATCCAACATATCCGGCGTTTATTCGATAGTACGAGTACATAAGAATTTGAGCAATTACAGTAATCATAAGTGCGCCTCTACTTTGTCGCGTCCGCTGCTATTGATAACGTGACCAAAGTTATTATTATTATAATTATGGCCGTTATTTGGAAGAGGTCATCCATAACTGTTGGTGGGCGGCGACTTCTACGTTAGCCTAATAGCCGAGCTAATAGCTGTAGAGCGTGTAAGCCTAATACTAATTTACCCCTTTTTTTCTCTCTCTCTCTCTCTCTCTTACTCTTCTACTTTCCCCTCGTTCTTTATTGTCACTCAACACACAACGTCGAACACCTAACGATAAACCGGGTGTTGGATTCATAAAAGACGCATTAACCAAATAAATACAACTGACCCACGGCTATATGCGATTTGATGGGGTTTGTCAGTCTGAGGGGAACTAACAGGGACAGACAGGAAAGTGAGACTCAGGAAAAACGTTATTAAATTGCACGAAATCGCACCGCGATGTGTTTGATTATAGAGTCCATTTACAGTATTTATACTGGACTGGAAAAATTTCCCGATTAATTTTATGCGAAAGATTTTTAAAGTCAGAGTTCACAGTTCAGATTCCATAAAAGTGAAATTCAATATTCTGATAAGTGTAAATAATAATTATCCATACATATCCTTATGTCTGATAATTACATATTAACTCAGAAAAATAATAACAAAGTTGTTGAAGTCCTTTCAGGGTCATTTATATTCTATTGTTTGTTAGCCTTTATGACTTTTTTTTCTTACGAAATACAATCGCCCGAAGTTGCATATTTCAGAACACATAGCAGAACTATTTCCAAATAGTTATATTATATAGTTATATAATATTTCCAAATACCTCTTCTATCCTCATCGTTTGAAGAAACTTAGCACTGAAAAATAGTTCAATTATGGTGGAAAACCCCGTTGGCAGAACCAAAAAACGTATTACACACCATTCTAGAGTCCCGTCTGCTTCATAAAGTATTACCCCCAATCTGTGCCTCGACCTACCATTGCGGAGCGCGACAAGCAAAGCGAATCCATCTATTTTAATGACAATGAAAGGAGGTTCTTTGTCGATTAAGCGATCGCCGGAACCGAACCATCAACCAGTCTGCTGGTCTTACGCCCATGTGGGACCTTTTCTTCTGCTCTCCTCCTCACCCCAACTCTCTTGGATTCAAACATGTAAACATTCACGGCGACACGGAGTGATTACCTTTCCGTGGGTGTGTGCAGTGTGTAGACACATCCATTCAGGAAGCAATATTTGTGTAGGTACAAAATCTACGTGTATAAGGTTCCCTGTGTATGCGAATGACAGAGAGACGAAGAGAGAGCCATCGAGCCTTGAGGTCGGTGACGAGGACACTAAAGAGAGGCCCAAATGGCTTATATACGAGCTCTACTTCTCGAATAGCTCGTGCTGGCCGCAATCTCTCTGTAGTCTATGTAGCCTGCTAAACTGGCAAAGAGGATGCGGGTGGCGAATGGGGGAGCGATTAATGCGATCGGGCATACGCGCCGTATAATTACTCATTCCTAGTGTCGAGAGTGTTGTATCGGCCTGTTACTCTCGTTACAACATGAAAATCTAATACGCCGAGGGCAACGGCGGTGATCATGCTCATTTATCGATTCAGACGAAGAATATAGTACACACTGGTTAATCGCTGTAATGCACGCCAATTCTTGGCAAAGCGAGTCCCGTCAGTACCTCATACTCTACACACGTTACGTATATAATTCTGACAGGATAGAGTCATCGAGTAAGACCAATGTTTCATACTCTCGATGATCGATGACGTCTGCAATTATATTTATCATGTCTTCATCCGTTAACCGTTGCTGGTACACGGAAATATTGTACCCTCGAAAATTGAATAATCAGCTTAAATGCTGCAATCAACCTAAATGTATTAATCACTCAAATTGTCAGTCTTCGGAAGTACTTAGTCTATTATTCTAAAGAAACTTATAATTTAAGACAAATTTAACTATGTCTTTCTATAGTTTAACAATCGTAAAATATTGTTTACTTCTGTGAAATTTGTAATTAAAGGGTAGCAGGTCTTTATAGAGTACAGCACTAACGCTTTCTAGATACGAGTATAAAGTGAATAGGGTACAGGAAAAGAATGCATTGTTCGAGAGTGAAAGTACAATCTTGATCACGAATGTTCAACTTGCAACAATACTTATATCTGTTGGTTCTTCTCGAGTCGATTGCATACTCGGAAAACAGCATTATATAGGATCGTAGAAAACAGTTACCTCGTCAAATGATTGCAACTCGAAGATAGATTGGAGAGAGGTTACGCTAGAATGATCGTGAAATCAGATTCGCTTGATCGCAGTAACTAATGAATTTATTTCGATTATCTTGCCATCAACCGTGCAGGTGCACAAGGATATTTACTGATGGAAAACTTCATCTTATTGCAGGTAAATCTTGACCTAAGACATTGATTACGATCGTTAATAATCCTTGGTATTTTTCAATTATAATAGGTATAATCTCTATCAGTCTCTATGCATACTTTGTTTTATCACTTTTTCCTCAATTTTTTTCCTATTTTGTTTTCCACTTAAAGAAGTTAATACCAAGTTAATACCTGACTACACGGAAAAAATTAGTTATCGAAATTTTCCTTGACATTTCCGATGACAGTCAAGAAAAGTTTCGATAAATAACTTTTTCCCTGTAATATAAAATTCCCGAATCAAATGTTCTATAACAAAATTTTGATATATGGTCATAATTATGTATGACGCAGTTACGATTTATCGATACCGTTGACCTGGAAATTGTAATTGACTCAGAGTCACACGCAACCTAAGCACTGTGTATCTAATTAGCCTAGCGTAACCGCACGGGGAATTGAATTTCAATCGTTGCAATTCACTGATCCGCCTCTCGTCCTGATGGTTACAGATATCAGCCTTCGGGTAAAGAAGTCAGTGCAGCTTTATTCTGTCCCAGGATATATATCGATCGATCGATTTTATAAGTGCAGAACGAACAAACTCGTAATCGCGATCGTCTAATTAAACGCGAAGAAGAAGACGATCGTTGCCGAGAATCTCGATTTAACGATACCGATCTATCGAGTGTCCAACGGTCGATCTTGATCTTGAGATTCAACGCCTCCAGATATACGGTTTCCGCTCGAATAATTGCAAATTAAGGGTACAGCATTCCAAAGTATACGTCGATAAATGTCAACCTAAATATAGGTGGAGTATGTAATTTAAAATAAAAAGCTGTTCATCCAAATAAAGAAATGGCTTTACATACTTGTAGTCGACTAGGGAGTGGTTCCATTGTTGAATGTGCTTCAATATTATTCATATATTATTCTCATTAACAAATTAAAACCACTTTCCTAATTACAAAGTACAAAGATATGTGCATTTTAATCGTAGGGTTTTGTGTGCTAGTAATAAATATAAGACTTGGATTTATTTAGCAACCTATTGTCGATCGAACAAATCCTTTCCGTCGTCGTGTTATTGCTTCATCATAAATTTAATACCAGCAGACACTTGCATCGTCGACTTTCTTTTCTCGGGAAACAGTAATAATCTCCCGGCAAAAGGGCAATAGGAGCTTAACTCAAGGGAGAGCTCAACCCAGTAGCGTAAAGCGCAGATACACCCGAAGAGGATTACCGTCAAAGCTCTCGGTTCCTTTTCGTACATTCTGAAAAGGCTCTCAAGAAGTCGGCAATTTCTTCTAAATTCTAAAGACTGATCTGCGAGTCGATTTCGATTCGAAAAATCCTCAGCAGTTGATAACTCCTGAACAAGCCCCCGAGCAAAGTTGCGTCAGATGAGTTAACTTTCTTTAGTTTCTATATTCATCCTGATCAAGTTTTACAATTGAATACGTTTATTTTATCTCAATAATCAGGTAATTCCAAAAATTCTTTTACTCCTCAGGATCATGATTTATTTGGTGGATATTTTTACCATGTTATACCATTAATGTTTTGATAGCTTTTAGTATGGACTGGCTTATTTTTTGTGATACATAAGCGAGTGTCAGAGTAGTCTTTGAATAAAAAAAGCCGATAAAGAAAAAATAGAGCAATTGATGTATAAGAATAAGCATTTGCTTCTAAGTGTCTCCCCTTGTTGACTCTAATTGTCCTTTGAAAGTGGAGTCTACGCCATTGAGTGGGCATTGGAGTCCCCGCGGATGAGAGTGGTCTGGCTTGGTGAGCTTGTTCAGCAGACAAAATAGTTTCGTCATCGAGCTAGACACGTTCTCGACGGTCGTTTTCACGCGCAAAGTGGGTATGGATGAACCCGATGAACCCCTCAGTGTGTGTGCACACACGCGTGTATATATAGGAATATTATACTCGACAGGAACCTAATCTAGACTACTGGGGTGGTTTCACTGGTGGGTAGGATGGATTTATTTAAGGGCGTGTATTCAGTGGGAGATACAATGCTGAAATGGCAGCAACCGGAGGGTGACGCAGTGGCAGTCATGTAGGAAGGGTCGTAGGGCTTTAGGTTTATGGCCGACATCTGCGGGCAGTTTTGACCCCCTGGCGTGACAAAACGTCGAACGACAAGGCAGGCTGGTAACTCGGGTAAGGGTAACTAACTGGACTGCCAGCAGAAGCGTATAGGAAGGACCCTGCGGGCCAAATCGACCGTTAAAAACTTCTAGGGGCGAGTAATTCTATTAGCGACTGGCACCATGAAGGCCTGTTCCATGGCCCTTGGGACTGCCAACGAAGGACTATTTCTACGCCATCGAAACGACTCTCGGCGAAAACCCTTTCCAAGAAATTTCCCACTTTGATGATTGTCGACGCGTTAAGCTTCCGGAAGTAGGGGTTAATTTGATGCCGTGAGAAGTCTGCCTCCTAAAATAACATTGGAGCTATTCTTAGAGTTGTGACAATAATCAGAAAGTTGCATTCGATTTCCAGTTATAATATTAGTTTAGGATTATCTACAAAACTATTATAACAGATATAAATAACTGTTTTGTCGTATTGTTCCTACAACTTTTCAAACTTTTTTGAAGGTTTATTTTAAAATTTATTTAAAAAGAATTCTACATTCAGCAAAATGTAATTTTTCTTCCTAATCTCTGATTCTACGTTCTGTAAAAATTTTTCAGATACCGAGAAGACAAGAGGTCCAATTTCACCGTCGGATTTCAGATTTGGTACGTACTTTACTCAACCGCAAAAAACAATGTGTTTTACCCCGAGAGGTTAGTGGCGCAAAACACGCGGACTTTTGCGGTCTACCGTAGACGCGGGAATTTAAACAGCCCGGTACGTCTCGGCAATTCTCTGCCGAGGGAGAGAGCAATTTGCAAATAAATTCAGGAAGTGAGGTACAGGCGAAACTCTAAGCAGGAAACCACCGACTCACATATTATGTAGGTACCGTTATCAAAATTACAAACAACACCTTTGACAATTTCTAAAACGGCGCAAAATCAACAAGACAAATTGCCGGAATCAAAGACTTCGCGTCGGGGCTCTTCAGGTAAACTATAATACGTGTCGAGCATATTTGGTATATCTGTATTCTGTATATAAGTATCATGTATAATGTATACAGATATATTGAATACATATTAGTTATGGCTGCATCGTCAGAGAACCGCCTCGAAATTACACCCTTCGCTCTTTGACTCTGTTAATACCGGTAGTGGGTCGACCCCTTGCTCGCTCACAGAATTAACACGACGAAGTATTTATGGATCCTGGCCAGGTAACCTGAGGACCTTGCCCGGACGCTTTTTCACGGAGGGATTAATTAATGAGCCTGGACCGAGTATTACACGCCTTACGAGTCTGATACACGAATACAAATCGAGGCTACACGCATGTACCAACCCACGGACAAGTGCGTACACGTGTATTCACCCCGAGAACCGAAAGTCGTTACTCCAAGTGCATTACGCTGAAATTGTAGATTTGCAGCGAAACTCTAGAGGCTCATCTCAAGTTGTACCTGTTATACTGCAGAAACAACGATGTGAGAAAATAATTATGAAAAATTCTGCGAACAATGGGAATGGAAGGGCTGAACGAAAACGAATATTGCAAATAATTTTTACGAATAGATTTTTAACACATTCTAACTTTGATCTACTAAAAAAATGCAAAATTTTGACGTAAAGATCACGTAAATTTCTGAGTTCTTTTTTTTTGCTTCGGATGAATACCTTTCTTGTGAAGTCATTCTTTTCCTGCTAAGGATTGTGGGTGCGACCCTGTAACATCCCTTTGGGGTTCGTTTAGTAATTCAATCCCGAGATAGTACCAGGCGCGAATTTAGGAAGGGGAGTGGCTTCTCCTCTGACTAAAGTGGTAGAAAACTTGTATATAAAACATCTCTTAAGATTTGAGGCAGAGGATTAGTGTTTCGAAGAACCGGATAATCCTCAACCTTTCGAATTTTTATACATCTTTTACAAATTTGCAAGATATTCTTTCTATTTTATGGTTCTCAAATTCTTTCATACCAGTCAGTCAAATTTTTAGTGGCACAAAAACTCATTAGCTTTATTGCCAAGCAGACCGAAATATCAATACAGCTCTTCGTTTCTGAAGACGAAACGACAGACGACTCTTCAAATCTCGCGTAATAAAACTTCAACCGTAGTCATATAATACTATTTTTACAAAACTTTTACAACGCTTCGCATTTTAATAACAAAAGCGATCACGTCACTCCTGACTTTTTATAGTTATTTTGAGTGCAGTAAAGTTTTACATCCTCTCAAATATTACTCGATTTAAAGAATTATCCTCCAATCATAAAATATTTTTAAAATCTTCGAATCTT
>JAUEJJ010000046.1:14126832-14139381 GCA_032164275.1 Synergus coniferae
TGTGGTCACGACTTCCTTCGAACCTTATCGTTATCTCGCGCTACCTCGGCACGTTCGAAACAATACCCCTTGCGAACGAGTGATTACACGTAATTACAAGGAATAGATTATCAGCCAAACGTAAAACGAGTCCATGCAGGCGAAAATAAACAAGAGATCGTATCTGGCAAAGCAGGCAGCTCATTCATGAGCGTTGGATAGAGAGCGTGAGAAGATACCTATCCTGTCTGCTATTATCTCGACCAACGGACAACTCAAGTGAAAATAAAGTTATGAAATCGATCTGAAAGCTTTGGTGCGATAAAGTAGAGTGGCAGTAATAATAACAAGAAAGGGCGATGATTTTGTCGGATATAGTACTCATTGCAAATAATCTCTAAATAATGGAAGGCAGAACAGCATTACAGGTGATCACAGTTTCGCGAGGTCATAAACTCAGTTATTCTGACGCATCTAATGGCCGGGTAGTACCTGGCGGTGAATTTATCTTTAGCATTCATCTTCCCATTAGTGGTGAATAATTCCGCGGCGTTTACGTGCCAATTTCCCATTCGTTGCTCGTCCCTGTTATAAGATGATTGGCCCAGAATGGAGTCTATAGCTACCATCGCGACATTCATTATTTTCTGTCTTCCCAGCCCCTTTAGTTGAATAAAAGCTCGGCGGACGTCACTAATTTTCTTAACCTCACGACCGATTCGATTTTATTTCTCTATTTCCTCTTCCAATTCTCAGCGACAACAAGTTTGCCACGCATTTACTTTGTAGACTCGAATAAGGGATGTTGTCAACCACTCAGAGCCATCATATTTGCATATTGTGCGAGAAATTGTTTCTTTGAGACTTAAAAGAAGATATACAATACATTGGAGCTAATAAATCCAATCAATCAATCAGCAATTCCAAGTTTATTCAAAGTGATTAAATGGAACCAGAAAATGACAGTTTTCGAATGAAAGGTACGGGGCAAATGGCCTATCGTAAAAAAAGCCCTCGACCGCACAATTGCACCAAATAGGCTAGAGTGATGTTTTCAAATCTCCCGGAATCGATCGTTTGACGTCTGTCGTCCTTTGTGGAGGATCCCCATTATTTTCAACGGCATTCACCCTGCTTGCTTTTGGTAGCAAGCGCCCTCGTAATTTTTAAAAGCGACCTCCGCTCGGCTTCTGTGCGCATCTAGGGTCGGGGCGTTAAGCTAAATTAACATAAGAGCGTGTGTGCAAACAGCGGCCCTGAGGGAGGTTGGGAGATCGAGACAGAGGGAGCGGAAGGGAGATAGGATTCCGGCCAAGTCAAGAGGAAGAGAGATAGAATGGTGGGAACACGTGTCCCACACTGAGATAGTTAATTACTCGTTTGTGCGCGATGGGGCGAACCTGAGAGGGAGATGGAGAAACGTGGTAGGAGTAAGTGTCAGAGAAAGAGAAGATGAGAGGATGAGAAAAGAGGGATGGGAGATGAAGAGAGATAAAGACTGGCGAGCGAGAAATACAAGCGAGAGAGATAGAACAATCCTGTTTCATCGGACCGTTGAGACCGCCAAGGGGATACCAGGGGTGGAGAAAGGTGGAGGCGAAAAACGAGGATGAGGTTAATGATATACATAGGGGCTACCGTATACCACCGGCGTGATCCCATCTGCGGCTCCACTGTCTCTTCTCGTTCCCCCTTATAATCTAACAGTACGTCTGTACTTCCATTCTAACCCCCACATGACCATCACCGTGTCTTCGTGTGTGTTTAAGCTGCTTGATGTTACACACTATACAAACTTTCATCCAGAGTTAGCTACCCTGGCCTTTTACGTTCAACAAATCCTCTCACCTACTCTCTAAAAGTCAGGTGCAATTATCAATTATTTTTAATACTACTCTCCAGAAGGACTCTATTTCGGTTCACTCTTCAAGTTTCATTTTTAAAGTTCTATTCTATGATGAAACTGAAGTTTGCAACGTTTACGATAAAGGAAACATTTTTATTTTTTCTAAAACTTACAAAATCAAAAATTTTCTAGCGGAAAGTAATTGTATACCACCTAAAAAATAATCCACCAATGTTTCAACCCCATCACGAATTTGGAACTCACCCTACTTCATCGCTTAAAATTAAAAATTCGCTAAAATTACCCTAATTCGTGGAGTCAAAATTTTATTCCTAATAATAATTCTTTTGAATGCGAAAACACCCCAAAAAGTAATAAAATTTTGACCCAACAAATTAGGGTAATTTTGGTGAATTTTTAAGTTTCTAGAGAAGAAGTAGGGTGAGCTCCAAATATATGCAGGGGTTGAAACTTCGGTGGATCATTTATTGAGTTGTATAGAACTACTTTCCACCATCTTGTATGTTTTAGAAAAAATAAAAAATTTTCGTTTTCGTTTATCGTAAACGTTGCAAACTTCAGTCTCATGTTCTATGTGGCTGTACTTATTTCTGTCCTCAATCGTTATACTCAAATTTTTTGTAAGAAGATATATATTATTCTGCATCAATTAGTGCTCGATCAATAAGGAAGCAGCTCTGATTGTGAGCTATTTTCAACATTATTTTGTTCTGCTAAATGTGAATAAATAACGTAATTATTTTAAGATTGCATTAGGTATCAGATTTTAATTTAGCTGAAATTTAAACATTTCTAAATTTATCACTCAAATCAAATTTTTCAATTGGGCAATCTCGTCTCGACAAAAAGATTCTGTTCGTGGTAGAATTTAATTAATGACAGAGACATTTAAACCGCACTCGATTAATCTAGTTTAAATTTCACATGATCGATTGAAAAACCAATAACAGTGGTATTATTACACTTTGATAATGTCCTTAACGTCGATAAGTTTGAATTTAAACAATTTATTATCAGATTAGATTCCTATCATTAAATCCTCATCATAATAGATTCTGTATAATACGTATTATACTCAATCTGTTTTTAACATTTGGTTTTTATTTTTAAACCAGTTCCTCCTTTGAAATTGAAGCTCAAATTGAAGCCTACTGGAGATGTAAATGTCAAAAGATATCTATGTTGGAGGCATTACAAACACGGTGTGTAACAGTTCAGCTGCATTTCTATTTCGTCCCTACCTCCCACGTGTAGCGTAGCTAATGCTCAGTGTGCATATATTCTATAAATAGTGTTCTAGGGTACTTTAAACTGTGTTATCTACTGTCTTCGACGTAACCCGTTGTGCGTTATTATAATTATGACTCAGTATATAAAGTTTGCGACGCTCACAAAATGCATTCCTAGTCAAGTTATTATTTTTATAGGCTTTGCACTTTTATCGCTGCCATTCAACCTTACGATAAACCTTGTTCTTCGATCGTATGCTATATGACAACCAAATAATAGTTTCGTTGTTCTTTCCAAATCAGCCTTGAACTCTTAAAAAAGTAATAATTTACATTTCTAATAAAGTGTTATTCATTCTTCAAAACAAGTTATGGAATTTGGCACATTGGTTCAGCAATATTCTTTTCGTACAAGGTAGACGAATTGAGTCAGTTATGTCGCATTTGTACTATCTAACTACGAAAATGTTCTTCTTGAATTTTTGTTCTAATCCCTCATTTCTGTAGTTTCTTACAAGAACACGAAGAAGATGAACTAAAGAGCCTTCACTTAATCTTAGTCAACCTAAACTCTCGTGATTTTAACTATAAAATTAGAAAATGATGAAAGACTTCTCTGGTATATTAAGATTTTTTTTTTCACTAGAAGCTTGTCCTCAACCTCAACTTTTCCCAGTACCTCCTTGACAGTGACTTGATCGGCGGTCTGCTGGGTTTCAAAAGCTGTTCGGTGGACGGAAAAGCAATAAAAAATATAGGACCGGAGAATGGGGGGGTACACTGCTCGGTTGGATACCTACATTAGCTGCAGCATGTTCGCAGATAAGAGAAGGCACGCTCTTAAAAACGCCTCGTTCCAGCGTCGAGATAGTCTCGATAATGTCCCGACATCTCCGGTGCTCTGGGGACATTTTTGTTTCCGACTCGTTATTTTTCTCTTTCTCGTTTTTCTCCACCATCGTCGGCGATAACAACAAATCCGGTTCCTAAAACGTCAAAGCAAAATGGTGTCGGGAATTTCGAACGTCGGTTTCTCTCCCTTTTTTCTCATTCGCCGTTCTCTATTTTTAAGTCGTCTGTGCCAACGAGACCTGTCTACCGGATGATTTTCATTATGATAAACGATTTGCGTATCTTGATGCCTCTCGTTTTCTTCTTTTTACTCTTTTTCTGTCTTTAACTCTTTTCTCTACATTTCTTCATGAAAACGAGCAGAAGCGCCGAGATCGACAACGAGAGAGATTTCAATGTTAACAAGGCTTTCAAACTATTCGCATGAGGAGCGAAAATATTCCGGACGTGGCTCTCGCCAAGGAGCGCTCGGGAATCCTGGGTAATTTGTACCAAGTTACGGGCGCGGATCTCTTTGCATTTTTACGATCCGAGCAACCCTCGTGAAAAGGATTTACCCTCCGCGTAATAAGGACGATAACGAGATTCCCAGTTGCTATAGCTTAGGAGGGTTATATTGAGCGGTCGGAAGGGGAAGATGGACGGAGTTGGGGAAAGAAGATGACTATCGACGTCACGCTCGAGTATATACCTACAAAAATTTCATTTCACCCGCCATTCTGTGGCTCCTCCTAAAAAATAGTATCGCCATCCCCCGGGATACTATACCCGTCACCCCGAGATTGGGGTAGCTGAAACGCCTTGGCATTGTCGTAAGTGTCGCCCCTAAGCTTCCACTGGATCGTTGCGCTTCCTCCGCCTCCCTGGGAGTTCGGTTTAGCGATAATTGTAACATATTCACCCCTCTTGCTATTTCGTGTCGTCGGCCTCCACCCTTCACTCAGTCCTTAAGGGCCATTCAAGTGGAAATTAAGGGAGCAGCGGGCTCAAGAGAGGCAAAGGGTGGGGCTCCAGATAAAGGGGCAAAACAGGGTTTTATGACTATAACAGATTAGGTCGCCAGCTACCGCGATGTTTCTTACCGCTCTTCCTATTATCATGGAGCTTTTGTTGCCTTCTGCTTTTGTCAGCACGACTTCTCTCCATATCTCCCCACCGGTTATTTTTCTCTTTCTATCAGTATGTATTCCTCTCTCGGATTTCTCTTCGGGGCGAGAGGAAGGCCATGAGGAAAGGCCCGGGGTTGGAAGACAACGGACTGCGACAGTTGGCCGACATTTGAACCCCTTTTGTGCTGTTAAAGTAGCGCGACATTGGCATATAGCCATGAGTCGTCAGAGTCACAAATCATCGGAAAATTTAAGTAATTTATGTCTTTAATTTGGAGAAAATTTAGTGAAACAAATATCAATCTTGTAAGTTATAGTTTTGCTATGTTGAGGTGGGAATTGACCTTTTGTAAGTAGATTTATATCGTTATGGGAAATAGTAGCTATTATGTTTTTGTAGTCCAACGGGTTAAGCTGCTCCGTGGAATCCATTAACTTTTTCCCACGTTGGGTTTTTATTTTCGCAAGCACTGTACATTTAGAGACGCAAAAGTACTTTACCGCAATAATGGTAATCTGATAATTCGCAGCTATGTTCCCGTCTGCTCATAATTCTACAATGATAGTATAATATTTCAAATTTTACTTGAATCTGTTGATGGGTTCAATAACAAAAAAAATTAGTATTTTTTTGCCTTTGCAATGGGAGATAAAATAATCCAAGGGAATTTACTCTCAGAGCAGTTTTTGATCCCTCAAATCTTAAACAAAGTCGTGTGCCAGATTAGTTTATAAAGGGAAAACTTCCTCGAATCTGTGCTAAATCCCTTAATTATTTGGTGACACTAGTTTACATTAAAACGCGCTGGAGTTTCATCAAAATGCAACTTTGAGAAACTTGAGTAACGTGAATTATGTCCGGGGTGGATTCGAAGGATTTGTTTAATCCCCTTAACTTTGGTCCTCGTTTTAGCACTCTAAAAGAAACCTCTCCTAAATCGAGGGAGAAATGCTCGTAAAACTTTCCCGCCGTCGCCGTTTTGTTCCCGCAGCGTAATGCGACGACGAGAGCGAATTTTAAAATTAAAAATGGTCTTCAAGACGTGGAATTTAGAGAGAAAATTGTCGGAAGTCGAGAAGTAATTTCTCGAAAAAAAAATCTTGGCACGTTTTTAGGAAGTAGAATGTGAAAAGTTTTAATTAAATTCTTCATCCACTTGACAGAGAACTCCCTCGTTCTTTTGTCAATTCTTACTGATCCTGTAAATATACAATTACTTCTCTTTCTTTGGAGCGGGAAATTTAATTCACTCACAGAATGTTTCTAAGGTGCATAAAAACGGAGAATAACTACAGAAGCTTCAAAATATAAGAGATTGTAAATTTCTTTAGATAAAAGGCGAGTCAAGTTATTTTTTTGTTCACCATACAAACCGAATACATAAAAACTTTGCATATCGTGGCTATTAATTTTTGAAACTGCGCAGTGTAACGAGGGATTATCTCGGCGGGGGCTTTCGTGCTTACGTGCGCGTTATCTGGTCAAGTCCACTTATTTTTTTCGTCGCCCGGCCCCCTGATCGCAGTGGAACATTTCGATCGTTGTCAAGCAGCCCCTATGTGCTCGAGTCGACGCGGTGAATGGCCGATATACATGCTGGATAAAGTGGTCGCAGGTATACATATGTACGTGCACATATATTTGTCTACACACGCCAGGACAGATAAATATCACGAGTCAACTTTGCTCGGTTCCCTTTCTTCGTTTTTCGATCGCTCAGAATTAGCATACATATGTGCGCCCGCACGTAGTCAAGCAGTCACGTGGTCTTGTTTGCCACTTCACCAGTGGCAAGCTGCTCCTGATTATCGTTTCCGAACCGATACATCATTTTTTTTTTTCAAACCCCCGCAATAAAAGTCTGTCATCCTTTGTGTTTGCCAACACGTCACTGAATAGTCACTCCAACTTGAACTTGATGCGCATATATGTATTTCAAATTGCAAACTTTCAAAGATTATTTTTTATCAACAATTTTGGAGAGGATACTCCAGATCAAAATGATTTGGAATGATTTCATCATAGGGATGCTCAATTCTCAAAACATGCATAGAAATGATTTTAAACGTAAAAAAATCGGTTCGTCGATTCTTGAGGTAAAGAATCGATTCACCAAAAAATCGAGTAGTAAAGAATCCATTCAAAAATCGAGTAGTAAAGAATCCATTCAAAAATCGAGTAGTAAAGAATCGATTCAAAAATCGAGACCGAAAAGAGAAAAAATCGATTTTGTTAAGAATCGAATCGGAATCGAACATCCCTATTTAATCAGTGACAATTAACTGTATGGTACTGTACAGTGTACACTTCAGGCTTTGTTGAACTGGGGGGGGGGCACCTCCTGAAGTAGAACATGAAGAGAAGGAAAGCTGGAAATACATATAGTAGCTCGAAGAGAAAAACTAAATGTTTCCTTGAATGGGTATTTCTTTGACAAAAATACTTTGAGGAAAATACTTTGGCGAAATAGGTTCTGCAGAAAGGTACTTTGTGGAAAAGTCCATTTTGTTCCACTCGGAATAATAGCTCGCGTGGCAAAGCCGATGTCAATCGTGAAATGTTTGCTGCCTCAGCAAAAGCATTTTTCTCTGAATTCTTCGTGATTTTACGATCTCGTCGCGTTTCGCAACGGATATTATCGACAGGAGTGGCTTTTTGGGGCGTGCTCAATTACCTACGAAGGGTAGAGCGATAAAGCGACTCGATTACTATAGTCAGCGGCGCGCGTCCATTTACCCTGGCCCCCGGGCTTCCTAATTACGCCTCCTTCGCGTGTCTGGCCTTCCGTTTCCTCAGTCGCTCATCAGAAGCCAGACCGAATGTCCCTCGTATACTTCAACCTCAGGTCATATATCGTAAGATCTTCCTGCTTTTAATTCAACATTTGGTGCTTAATCTCCTCTACAAATTAATTCAATACACTCATCTCAAGATCGTTAATAGGATTGAGTTTAAGTAGTTATTTGATTAAAGTATTTCTCGTATGTTATTATAGGAACTGGGCAAGTGTAGTCTGCTTGCTATTTTACCTATTTTTTTTTTGTTATTTTCCTTCAGGTTCTTTATATACGTGCAAATGAAGTGGGGACTGCGTGTAGAATTTACTTACGTGTACTTTAGATATACGTTTCCTCATGGAACTTTGCCCACCTCGATGTGACGTTATTTCACGAAAGCGATCGTATCGCCTTAATTGCTCATCGGGTTAAACTGCCGCACTGGAGTTATCGCACAATCTACGAGTGGCCGAGGGCCAGAGGGTGTCAGGTGTTTTCAGTTCTGCGTGCTGAAATGACGATATGCGTCTGAGTACCCAGGCAACAGGAACAAAAGACTTTTCATAATACTTGCATGCAAACCATGCATATCTTGCTATATAATGTACGCCAACCTGAGCACTCCCTTTTGACAAGCTGTCATTGATATTGCCGTTTAATGGGGAGATATAGGCACTGTAATTTTACAACACAAGAAAAGCTTTCGCGAAATGCGAGACCGTTTTTTCAGTATTCGCTTCCAATTTTAGAAGTTAATATACTTCCCAATTTAACCATGTTTTATATTATATAAAAAAAAGATTATCTGGGTATTTACATCTAAAATTATTGTTTGATTGATATTGGACGCTGGAGAAGGAAAATTGATAATTAGTAATGATTCAATCGGATTACTATGGTTTCCGTATTCTGCGGAACAGAGAAATTGTTACGACAACGGGGACAGTCGTATTCTGGTTCTGTCTGCTGGGAAAGCCACGTACGTTTCGAGAGTGGATTTGAGCCATGCACCTCGCGAAACCCCATTGCCCATCATTATGCTATGCATTATTTATGTCATTCCCGTTCCTGCACAATGTACGGCTATACGAATCAAAATGCATTGCTTATGCAAATATCGGCTTTACTTCGCAACATGGAGGTATAGAGTCAGATTGTTCTGGGAATCATTGTAATGATCCATATATAAGATACATGATGACGAGGTTGTTTAGCTATCTTTCATTTTAAACGGCTGTCATTTTATTTGAAACGGTTTTTTAAAAGTAATCCTACTTTATTTATTACTTTTCTGAAGAAATTGTATTTTTACATTCTCATTTTTAGTACTTTGGACGTAATAAAATTTTTAAGACATTCATGACACACTAAACTACTCTAACTGGAAATTTTGCAATTTAAAATGGTAAGGTAAACTCTGTCTCTTTTTTATTTATCAGGCTGTAAAGTATTTGTAGAGTATTTTCATCCATATAAAGTTTGTACAATTTTAAACGAGATTCTAAAACAAGAATTGAATTATTATTTTTACTTTTATCTTATTTATGTCAACAGTTGGACTATAAATTTTTAAAGAGAGTATTTTTAGCAACGAAATTTACAATGACCATCATGTTTCTGTCTGGAAAAAAAGAGGAAAAAATTAATTATGAGAATAAATTACCCTGAGCAAACAATGGAATGTAGTGATTACAAATGAGCCATTTAGAATTCCCCTTGCACAGTTATATTACCCCGAATATGTGGCATTCACGCAATCCGCAGAGTACGCAGGATGCAGGGATGACCGCATTATTATTGGCATCGTGATGATAAAAAAGGGAAGGGTACCCTGGGAGGGAGTATGATGCTAGGGGCTGGTATCGGGTTATCGGATAATTAAATCGGCAGCTTGGTAAAGGACGCTGATTGACGGAAAAGGGGGAATGGTGGTGGGCATCGCTCATTATTATTCGTCAGACAATGATTCGCTCGCGCCGCTTCACTTTTCGATGGCAAATTGGTCGCGCGAAAATTCACCGTTCCTCCTTTTAACTAATTTCCCTTCCCCGCGTTTGCAGTTCAAATCCCTCTTTTCGTTACGAATATACATATGCTCGTGAAGCGCAACAATTCTACGTGTGAGAGAGGATACGCCACAGCAAAAGCCAATAAATAAATTGGATTGCTGTGAGCGGCTTTGCACGAACAAATGGGATCAGCGATTTTGCCGATCAGCAGGGTTGCCAATCTACCACTCTCGTCTCTCTTGCTCGACGTTGTTTTAGATCTGCCTACTCTGTGAAATATCTTCCATCCCGCTTACTCTTTTTCTCATGTAATGCGCTCAGCCAAGCGATAACCCGTGCAGTTATTAAGTTACACATGTTCAATTTCGCCCAAGGCACTACTCTGAAGGAGGAAACGCGACAAACGAATCAACGTTTAACGATGTGTCGAGAGCCAGCAATCTATTGAATCGAAATTGAGTTTCGAATTCTCAATAGGTTCAATAGGAACTGAGATGATCTGGAAAAGAACGTTGGACATTTTCAAGTGGGAATTTTTAAATTTCTAATGTAAAATCCACCTTAAAGGAGTTTATGAAAAGATGCTATATCCCAAGTTTGCGGTAAAAATGATGAATTATTATACACCAGAGATAAAGTTTATTTCCATTGGTGTATAAATCTTCATCCAACCTGTTTCACAACCTTCCTCAACATTCCCAGTGTTTACTTATCCTTGGGAGCTGCCGACTCCGTGATTCAGTTACAAAATCAGGAGTCTGCGATAAATCTGTTCTGAGAGAAGTCGGAAAGCGATTCTAGAGATACGGAGTCGAGTTTGTCTAGGTGCGAGGAAGATATATCATAAAAGCGATGGCAGTGCGCTTTCAACAAGACTAGTTGTTATGGCATTACATCGCTAAGCCACGACATAGGTACTTCTTGTATCCACATATGTACATACGTTCGTACCTATCCGGCTTTTACGAGGCACCCGAGACCGTTGTCGTATCTGCTTTGCCAAGCACGACGTGCAAAACGATCGATAATATGCTCGTAACGTTATTACCGGCAGGTAGGCAGGTAACATCGCTACCGGTCATAATGCGACTTTTACGGTTCGCTTGAACGCCCCTGACGACGTTCCAGTTCGACTGCTAAGTCCGCCTATCTTGGCACAGGCTTGGCTGGCTTGGCAGCAGTTCTCCTTTTAGAGAACATCGTAATGTCTACTGCCACAGTTTCATGCTCAACCTCTTAAGTGCCTGGCTTCTAACTTCCTGCCAGCCTGCTTTCTGATCATCCACTGGAAAAAGAAACGGAACCTCAACCATAAGCCAAACGAATAACTATTTAGCCACAGTGAACCAACTTCTACGATGAGACTGAAGTTTGCAACGTTTACGATAACGAAAAAAATTATTTTTTCTAAAACATACAAGATCAAAAATTTTCTGGTGGAAAGTATAATTTCTATACAACTCAATAAATGACCCACCGAAGTTTGAACCCTCGCGTGCATTTGGAACTTACCCTTATTCATCTCTTAAAACTAAAAAATTCACCAAAATTACCCTAATTCGTTGGGTCTCAAAAAGTTTCATCCCACCCGCTCATTTGGAACTCACCCCTATGTTATTCATTAAACCAAACAGTTTTTGGCGAATATAAGGTGAGTTCCAAATGAACTGGATGGATGAAACTTCTTTGGGTACTTTATAAAATTCAGAAGTCTTATTACCATCATTAAAATTTTGGCCCCACGAATTTGGAAATTTTTGGTAAATTTTTGTAGGTCTAAAGGATGATGTGGGGTGAGTTCCAAATGAGCGGGAGGGATGAAACTTTTTGGGGTGTTTTTTAGCATTCAAAAAAATTATTATTAGTAATAAAATTTTTACTCCACGAATTAGGATAATTTTGGTCTCATCAATGATCCAACTTCTAGGATCGAGATTCTCCGAAGGATTTTCAATAAATATCTTCCAGACCTTATTAGCTATATATTTTTAAAAAATTTCTCCTTGGCCGATGATAGGTTTTATCTTAATGTAGATTCTTTTATTAATACATGATATCTCGTTTGTGTAAATATCCATTTATATTAAAAGTACTCTGTCGATCTGACATTTCCAGAGATTCCTTTAAAGTTTATCTTTCGAATCATCGAAGCGAAACGTGTTTTTCGCAGTCGTCCTTTTTTTAGTTAGCGACTACTGCGATCGAACGTGCTTCCTTTGTTTCGGCAAGGTACAGTTGGCAGGGCTTTACCCCAGCGATCGCAGATAGGAATTCGAGTCTCGTTGCACGATTTCCGTTATTTATGCGGCGAACGTACTAAATATTGCCAACGTCCTAAATCACACGAGCCTAGAGTATAAACTTCCCAAGCCGCGAGATCCGACGATTATTTACACTGGCGGCGAACGTTTGCCAATTTCAAGACTTGAAAATAGACCGCGTGGGTGTGTGACGATACACTTATATAGAACCAAGAACAGTGACCGATAAATGAATACTCTGTTTTACAAGCTTACGTTTAATAAAACAATAAAATGTTATATTTAAAACGTCACGAGCCAAAAGCATTTCGAAATCCATACACAAATGGCAAAACGTGACTTTATTCAAAATAAACATCGTTCCAATTAATCAAATACTTCATTGAGATGTTGTCAGATGTTGAAAGTGTGAAATTTGTCTGAGTTTTCAAAATCATACTCTCTAAATTTGTATCAGTGAAATTT
>JAUEJJ010000046.1:14165207-14186538 GCA_032164275.1 Synergus coniferae
CGACGGAGAAGACGACGAAAGCATTCGATTCACGTCAACGTTTTACAGGCGAAGAATTTTATCGTCGTACTTCATCGCTTTGCATTTTCATACCACTGCATCTCATCCTCCTCCCTTTAGATACACCCAACACCAATTTACTCTCTTACTCCTTTGTATGATTTGTCCTATTTTACAAATTCCGCATATTATAATTTTTTCCTTTATTTGCAAATACCAACATATATTTCAACTATAGCCAACATCTTCCAAAAAATAATTTTTTGAGGCTCTAGACTTGTAAAAGAGAGCTCAGAGGGAAAAAATTAGCAGTAAACTGCAGTAGGGTGTTAAGATGTTGTGGGAGTAGATAAAATATTTTTGTTCTCGAAAGTTTATAATGGGAGTGTCGTAATGCGTGTACTTTGCTGTGGAAGCGTTTCACAGTCAGCGTTTATTTTCTTGAAAAGTTTGAATTAGCGAGAAACGACGGTACGGCCCTGAAAGGCCACCCTCGGTTCACTCAGAGGCTGTGCCGCACCTACCCCATTCATTATTTTCTTGGTTACCTCTCACCCGAGGAAAACTTCTCGGCAACGCAATTACGTCTGCAGCGGCTCCCCATCTCCTGGTTCTCTCTACTCTTTTCCACCCTCGAACCACCTTTTACTACAATTTCCCAGCCTCCATCCTTCTTCTGTGTTGGTCTCGCTCCTTACGGTGGTACCGCTACTTCCGTCTTTCTCCCCCTTACGCGGATGGCTCAACTCATTTTCGCGTACGTTATAATTAGTGGCTTAATGACTGCCACTCGGAGGGCGACGGGTAATTAAAACAACAACTCCCTGCTCCTTCTCTTTCGCTTTCCTGAATCCTCTCGCTTCCACTTTAATCTAGCTCTTTTTCCCACTTCCATCTTCTCTCCCTATCTGTCCTTCTCTTTCCAAGCCTCTCTTTTTCCCTCTTCCTTTGCTTCTCTTCTGTCACTTCCTCTTTCCTCTTTCCGTGTTCGTAGTGCGCTTGTGACTCGAGAGGGAAACTTGCCAAGAATTTCAGTGGCCGCGATATTTCAATTAGCATCTACTGCTCGTTTAACGGCAGTGAAAGGGAGCGCGGTAGGCAAGGAAGCCGCATTTACAGTGACAACTTATGCGATGCCACGACCCGTACGCGTTTATTTACATTCGCGCTCCACACCTAGAGTTACACTTCTAAATACATGCATATGACTCTATTCGTATTTACACTACGAATTACCTTTACCACTTCATCTTCCGTTGAGCTCGGTTAATCTTCTGCGAATTAATATTACCGTACAAAAATCAGAATGAACATACACTGCCGAGTAATTAAATCCTTACTCCTGCGCAACGTCGAACATATATAATTGTTCCCAATAAATAATTAAGAATTTTTGTAAAAATTACACACGGCCCAGTGTTGTGTCGACACCGTCGATGTTTGGCCCAGCAACGGCACATTATTGGGCCAAGTGTCACGTTTTACCCAGTGTTGGACCGAAAATGGCAGTCAAATCTTGGTTCCCTGTAAAAAGGATAGCATTGAAGTGGATTATATGACATTGAAAAAGTTGTACACTTTAATGCCGTATTTTTTTCAAAATGACACAAACGGAAACAGTTGAATGCCAAGAAGCGCATTCGGACATAAACGGAATTTGTTTGGATTTATAGGCATTAAAAGTGTACAATTTTTTCAATGCCATGTAATCTACTTCAATACTCTCCTTTTTACAGGGTTGTCAATTACAGGCCATATAGTTATCATTCCGTCATTGGCGCGATAATGGCAGCCATGCTTTGGAAATATTTTTGCCGACTCTGGACCACTGCTGGCCCGAATGTGACTTCGCATTTGGTTTGATATGATGTAAACTAGAATGTTTGTGATTTACCGCAACCCTTGAGACATCCGCCAATGGCAGACTGAAGATTGAACCGTGATGAGTTGGCTGCGCCCTTGGCATCCCCGATTCCCCGCGAGGATCTAATTTAATTCCCGTCAGTCTCTTCTGCCGGTGGCGCTTCTCGAGCGTCGTAAACACCCCTGATACGATCCGAAGCTGCACCTGCACTCATCTCGTACTTCGGTGGCTAACAGAACCGTACCGTACCTCGAGAGAGTAAATTAACATCGAAGGAAATTACTGCAGCGTCGCTCGAAGAGAATCTGATAGGTCGTTACGTCCTCTCAAAATGTATTGAGTAATAATTTAATAAAAAAAATGCATAACAAATTTAATATTTGGTTTTGAATACAGTAACTAATGTATATTTAGTTGTTTGCATCAGTTTACAGTACTATGAGGATTGATCAAGAAGTCGCGGAAGTCACTGATTACACAGGATTTCATGAGTGGTAAATGTATGCAATTAGTTTATGTGTGTTGAAAGACCAGTATCTGTCTCTCCACGCGCATTAAACTGCTCGTTGAAATGGGGGATTACGCCCCAAGTACTCGGTATCGCAAGTCTCGTACTACCACGGTTCAAATTAATTACTGAGTTAACGCGTGCGCACCAATACGTTAACGATGGTTACTATTCAGGTAAGTTGACTTGTTGGAGGATCGAGTAGGTAACTGTATGGATAACTAATGACTTCCTCAAATCTTGTTTTACACAAACAACATAAACATAAACAAAGATTTTTTAATATCCTCGGCCTATTTCAAACAAGGAATTTCAGAGACACTATAGAAATAACAAGAAACAAAAGAAGACTAGATTGATTACTATTTTTTTAGCAGAATTAAGATAACAAGAAGACAGTTAATTAGAAAGCCTTATTGGAGCAAGAAATTGTTATCGAGTACAAAGATCGGGAGGAAGACGCGCCTGATTGCAATTTACTTGCTACAGTGTTGCATACGATAAGCTACTAATTGTAAAAAAAAAATCCTTTCGGAGTAATTACGATTGCGAGAATTTTTATAGCCTTCTGGAATCTACGTACTAAATTTGTTTCGTGTGTTTGTATATTTAATTAATTTGTATCTTGTTTATTTTGTTGCAGACTGAGATTGCGAAAAGATTGAACGCAATTATTGCTCAGATTCTCCCGTTCCTCTCGCAAGAGCACCAACAACAAGTGGCCACTGCTGTCGAAAGAGCCAAACAAGTCACTGTGTCAGAACTCAATGCCATTATCGGGGTAAGTAATTACCATTGCCTCATAAATGATCTTTGGACCGGACCAAAAAAACGCTAATGTAACTTCATTCGTCGTACCTCTTTTTATTCAAATTAAACCGTCAGCAAGAGTTTATCTCAACTTTTTATTAGTGTCATAAAATAACTAAACATTGAGCTAATCCTTAGGTTTTAGTAATTGAACTTAGAAACCTTCTATATTTATAGAGCTGTAGTTGATAAACATCAGTTCTTTCCTTTTTTCTTATTATGTCATGCTGGTTGTTTATTTTCATTAGTTTTTGCGTCACTTCACTGAGAAAAAAATGCTATTGAATCAAAAGTACGCACTTTCGCGTTTGGTCAAAAGCAGATACTATTGATTCAAATGAATATTCAATGAAGCAATAGGACATATTTCGACTTGATAGTGATACTGTGAATTCGATAGTATATATTTGAATTATAGTACATCTATTTGAAGCAATAAGATCTGCTTTTGACCGAGCGCAAAAGTGCGTACTTTTGATTCAACAGCATTTTTTTCTAGCTTCTAATTCCTACTTATTAGGAATCACTGTCAAAATATAGTTTCCATAATGTTATTGAATGTTTGTTGAAGTTGATCCTTAAACAATTGCAACATATGTTTGGAAAAAGAAGAAATGATTGATCTTGGATCACGTATAGAGGTTCGATTCGCATGGCACTTGAATGGAATCTAGGAATCAACTCAACCATATTTATCGTACGTGAAGTTTATTATCCAAACCGCGCAGACAGATGAGAACCACTGATCGTGCTGAGCCTGAGGTGGAGGAAGTCGATGCACGCCCGAGGAATCCGAAAGCGGACGGATGGATACGTTCCTCCCTCGATTCTCGCGAATCCCGAATCCTCTTCAATATTGCTCGAGCACTCAATTTCCTCCCTATTAAGCCGCCGGCTTCTCTCGGCCCGACTCCGTCTTCCTCCACCTCCGTTCAAGTTCCGTTCCTCCATCTCCTTGTCCTCCTTCGACCCTCTCAACCCCTTAACCTCTCTCAGTCTATCTCAAACTCGCACCCTCACCCTTCTGAATCTTATACCGGAATTTTCCTCGGGTTCTTGGCCAGATAGGTTATAGTGTTATGGCGCACGAGGACCGACTAATCAGAATTCTTGCTTCTTCCAGGGAGTGTGGGATTTGAAGGGAGTGAGTGAGACCGGGTGAGGAGAGACTGAGAGAGAAGAGAAACTTCCTCGGATCCGCGGCGTTGTCGCTACGTGCGGCAAATCCTTAGCAGAATCCCCAGGATTCCAACTCTCTTAACCCGGTCCTTTAACCATTCTCATCTTCTTCATTCCCAGACCTTTCCAAACCTCACCCCTAACCTCGACTCTCCATTTCACAACGGGAAACTTGACTTGGAAAAACGAGATTCAAAGCATGGAAAAAGAGACAGCAAAGAATAGAATAGAATATATATCTGTATATATATATGGTTCAAAGAGATGTTATCGCCGATCTCTTCCTCCTTTTTTCTTTTCCCTCTCATTTCTCTTCTTTTCTGTTCTTTCTCTATTTTCTATTTACTATTTTTCTTTTTTCGTTCTTCTTTTTTTATATTTCCTCTATCAATCCCTATTCGATCGGTTCTTCAGAGTTTACTACCCCTTTGGAGAATTCTCTCACTATGAATCCTAGATACCTCGAGGACATGTCTATTCTTATCCAACGAATAAGTCGAGGAATAAGTGAAATTTATTCCAGCATGAGATTTCCAAGTGAGTCACTTTCTTCTTCTCAATCAGAATCGCTGTCAGATGAGAAGAGGATTCTTTTACTTGCTAGAGAGGAAGTTATGAAACGGCGATACGCTCGGTTTTTACAAGCAATAGAACTGCAATTTCCCGCTGCCGTAGAGACATCTCTTATTGTCATCTCTTTGTGCCCAGATTGTATAAGCCTTATTGGCGAGGTTCCTGTCGAATGGAATCTCAAATATCTCCAGGCTTTTAAACCGCTCATTCAAAAGAAAATTACTTGTCCCGATAGTGCCTTGAACATGGATGACTTAGTTTATTTTCTTGTTATCTTATTAATAAATATCCAGAAAGAGAATTTACTTAGCTCGGAACAAATTTTCTTTATCTAACATTGTGCATGGTAATTTATTTCATTACCTTGCTGCTAAGTAACCTTCAGGGTCTCGCTAATTAGTTTTAGCGATACAATACTGTCGCGATATCCCTATCAATGCAATAAACATTGAAGGCCAGTAAAATTTGTTGTCGTTATCTCTCCAAGTAATTATTGTAATCCAATTTAAGTGCATTTCAAGTATTATTCAGAGTACTGAAGATCAATTAAAAATTCAAATTAGATAAGATTCGGATAAACAAAGAAAGTTGTTTAAAAGTATTGAACAATTTTCACTAGAATGAATACAAACTTTGGTAAGCAGAAGAAGTCGACTGAATCGGGGGTGAAAATAATGGGTTTAATTTATTCCAAGGGGTTGGCCTTGTCGAGCGACCAATATCCGAAATCTGAAAGCTTTCCACTTGAATTCGGTCTACGTTCTTCGCAATCTTGGTCGAGTCAGCAAACGGTAACCGAACTGAAACTGCTGAGAAGGGATCTGGCAAGAAGTCGCAGGTGTCGAGGCTTACAAGCGACGATCTCTTTCCGGAACTGACTTTGCGGGCTGCTCCTCGATGGACCCTCCTCCCCTTCTTCTAGCACCGGATCTCGATTATTATGTAGAGTGGAAACTCTAGCATTTCCCGCAAAGTTCCAGCGCTACGGATTTCCGATTTTGCCGAATCATTGAAAGTGCTTAACTCTCTAGCAGGAATGTGTTGTTTTTGTTTTGTTTCTATATCAACGGTTGTTTTTAAATTTAAGGATGGACAAAAAAATGTACACTGAGAAAAATGGACCATACGGTTCGGGACAGCGATCCATACATATTAAGCCGCATAATCTAGATTTTGAATTTTATAATTCAAGATTTTAAAAATTAACACCCAGATTATAAGGTTTAACATCCAGATTGTATGGTTTAATATCTAAAGATCGCTGTCCCATAGTGTATATATTGTTTTCTTTAGTCACCATAATAACCAAAATGAAGATCATTTGGCATCAGTATCAGAATGCAGTATTTGAACTAGGAAGCGTAAAATTAATTAAGTCCTGAGTATGAAATGGATGGATGAATATCTTTTGGTTATGAAAGGGAAATTAAAGTTTTACCAGGAAGATAGCATCATACTCGGGAGGATTCATTCCAAGTTCTGGCATTAGCGCGTGACGTAGTCCAATTACGTGGGGAAACGACTTTTGACAACAAAGATGAAGACTGTTACGGAATCGCGAAGTCGATAATTATTACTGAGCATAAGGCTTTCGAGTTCCCGGGCAGAAGCAAAGAGGAGGTAATAAACTCGACACGAATGCGCGGCTCTGAACTAAAACCGAGCATTTCGGCGTAATGGTATAACCGATGTTGGGGGTAGGGGTTGTACCTAAGGGAAATTGTGCAGGCAGTCCGCTGCCAGACAAATCGTAAACTGGCTCAACTGTGTTTTAACGGTCCGGGGAGCGTGTCGGTTGAGGCGAGATCGTACGTGTATAACTGTATACTCGTTAGGCAGACCAAGCCAAACTGCGTGGGTGTGAGTGAGAACACAGGCGAGAGTGCGAGAGGAAATGAGAGGGAGATATACTGTGAACAAGATAGAGCAAGAGGGTGGACGAGCGGGAGGAGGCGAATATTCCGGGGAGTAGTTTGCCGAGATAATTAAATGGCTTAACGATATAATAACCCCGCGTCGAGCGGCTGACTGTACATCCAACACTTATACGCCTGTTTCCTGGGCGTACAATACACGCCACTGAACACCGACACTCGCAATCTTGTATACTTACACACAAGCGAACACTAATAGTGTTTATACATCCCTTAATTTCAACGCTGCAGAGTTTGCTGTCTTATTTTGAAAAAAAATTTAGGTCCTTCCTGAACTCAGACAATAATTACACCCCTGAGACGCACAAAAGGGATCATTTTCTCTGTCGATCAACTTCCTGTTTTTTTTTATCAATTTGCCTAATTTGCTTTTTACATTTTTTACACTATTTCGCATCGGCAGTTACTGGTTTTATTTTTATGTTCAACGCATATCCGCGCCGTATATATTCCGGATGCATTCTCTTTTCCCAGCAAACAAAATTATTTATTCGACCACCCACGCACGGCAGCATTCAGCAGCATTCGAGTTAGCCGTACCGAGAAATCTACTTTTCAGAGCAACATGCGAATTTATTTATTTATCCGCGACTTGCTGAGGCACGTTCCACAAACAGACTCTTCTAACGAATCCTTTGCGCTCGTGCATACGACAACAGTCGCCAGACCTGTCTGGATTACTGCCAGGGTCTCTGGCTTGCTGTTATTGAATTACTTTGATACATATTCTTTTGTTTCCCTCGTTCGCGTTTGTCACTTTTGTTTTTCGCCATCGAAAAAATCCTCGTTGGGAACAAATCATCGCGGAGATGAATTTTTTTTGCGAATATGACGAACACGGTCTGGTCCTCCAATCGTTTCATTGCAGAGTGTTGTTTAAAGAGTACAAAATTAAAAGACCAACATTAAAAGACCTGCAACTTTCAGAGGGGTAGGACAAAACTCACACTCGTCAAAATCGCCTCCTTTCCGCCTGAATAAACTGAAACTAATTTGAAAATTTTTTTGCAGCAACAGAGGCCGGAAGTGCCAAGGATATTCGCTCAACAGATGGCCCCCACGGCTGCAATGCCACATCCAGGTCTCGCCGGTCTTCCAGGCATTGGGCCTGGGCCTGGACTTCCCGTTCCCACTTCTGCATCTGCGGCACTCCTTGGCCTTGGAATTCCTGCAGGAGCGAATCCTGGTGGGAATTCCGCCCATCCTTTAGCAATAATGCCAAAGCCAGATTTGCATCGAGGACAATCCGATGACATCAAAGCGAATGGAGGTAAATTAAATTTCTGCATTTTAACTCCAACATAAAAGCCCAGGAAAAAAGATTACATTGAATAATTTTCTTTCTCAACCTTCTGCTTGATTCTTTTCCTTTTGTATTATTTTTCCAAATCGTGCATCAATTTTTTCACAGTTTATCTTGTGTTGATAACGTGTTCACATAAGAACCTTATTTCTTTACACGAACCAATCTTCGCTGACGCTGTGCTGTCTGAACATTTCGTTTCGAGTAGAGGGCAAAGAAAAAGAAGTGTCGCTTGTATCTTCAGCTTTCGTACAATTTTCTGCAACATCTGCACGTTTCAGTGATTCTTTATATCTCTTCAAGATATAAAGAATGCTTCAAAGACTATTTTACTTTCGTAGAACGTTTACTCTGCGTCTTCATTCTAAACCGCTGGCACCTTGATATGCGAGCGTGTAATCGGTATTTCCGCTTTCGTGATACCAGGATTCCTTATCTTATCTTGCTAAACTTCTCTCAGAAAGCACGAGGGGATGGACCCTACTTTACAGCTGTCTTATCACCCTTATCTCGTAATTATCAATCATGTTACTTGGAACCTTTCTAATCGGACGTTAGCATTGTTGAACGCAGTTGTTTAAACTATTGACCTTGGACAAAGAAACTTATCATTTAACCCTGCCCATATGGTTGTGTTTCCACCGACGATACGACAGATGATCGGGAATATTAGAAACTTGTTATGTTCAAAAAGTTGTCGGACAAAATTGAAAGTTTTGAAAAAGAAAAGAGTACGCCAATGTTCATGGTCTGACTCGATACGCTACTGTAAGTGCACGAATTGAAACACTTCCCTTGTAAGCGTACTTGTCGGGCTCACTGTGTACGACCTCGATTTCGCTGGTCTCTCTAGTTACATCCTCGTTTTCTTGCTACGATACGAGTAAGAACGTTCTCACTTGTATACAGCGGAACGCTGACAAAGTCACGGCAGCTTGACGTAGGTTATCTCTCTCTCGCTTTAAACTCGCACAATTTTCTGGCTCTCTTTCTCACAAGAGCACTCCGAACCTCCTCTCAGCACGAGAGTGCTCCCAACACTCCACTCTCCACCCCCTGAAACCCTTTCCATACTCACACCCCTTCTGAAATCCTCCAACTCCCACTTCCTCTTCCTTTTCTACCACCTTCTGTTCTACTTCGCCATAGGCGCCGGCATTTCCTCTTTCAAAGAGGAATAAAACCTTCATTTTTCAACATTCCAGCGTCACGCGTCATAAATCATTATAATGTACGTCTCCAAGATGTGAAAGAATTTCTGAAATATTGTGTGTAGTTGCAATGCTACTTTTATTTCATCATCTCGTGCAGCAGAATCCGATGATTGATGCGACAAAAGTTTATAACATAATGAAGATGAAACTCCGTTTTCAATTATTTTGTGAAAATTGAAAGGGAAGAAAACTTCTATAAGTGCAGTTACTTTTGTTTTAAAAAAATTGCTGGAGAATTTATTTAAGTGGGCGCCAGTGCTTGTCAAGCGCCCTTTACTAAGAAGTCTACCACTTCTGTTTCCTAATTACGTTATTCTACGCATATAACTCGAGGCAGTCTCTCTGTTATTTCTCATTTCACGGTGCTATCGACAAGCTGGATAATGAAAATGTCAGCGTCTCCTTCAGACCACGGATTTCAAATAGCAGGTCAATTCAATTCCAGTTTCTGATTCAACTCATCTCCCGCGATCTTATTACCGAGGACAAATTAAAGCACTCTGAAACTCAATAGAAGACCTCAATTTTCTGATCTTTAAATTCTCCCAGATCGTTTAAAGAATTTGTAATTCAATTATGCATTGACAGTTTATGAAGTGAAATTTCACAACACTTTCGTTCGAACCCCGGAAGTAATTACTTTACCAAAAACACGTGTCTATAAATTTTATGGTCAATTTATTGGTGAATTTTATCTTTCCCTGCATGCATCCTTAATTTCATTATCCGCTGTTATGTCTTTCTTCTCTGGAAGCCCCCCATCTTGTAATAATTGATTAATGGACTCGGGTGAGCTCGATTAAGGCGGTATTGACGCGATGTTCGTCGAGTAGTGAACCAAGCTTTATTTCAATCCCCTGAATAGATAGTTGATATCCCAAAAATAGTAGGTAGTACCACTCACCCTTCTTGGTCCTTCTTCGAATGAAACGACCTCTTTGCGTTTTAGTAGAAAATTATGCGCGTTCTTCCATGTCTGTTTACGAGCTGGGGGTTGAAATGCTCAGGGTAACTTCGATGGCCTTCAGGGGGTTGACGAACATTAGCGAGTTAGGAGTTGAGAATAGTACTTCCACACTTCCCTCAATTCTTCTATCCAGCTTTTCTGCCTCTCGTATACAGGACTTCAGTATCTGTAATAATCGAGAAATATGAGAAAATTCTTCCTACGACCCTTCCATGGGAAACCAGCCTCCATAACTCGAGTTCATAATTCCAGATATAGGATAAGTATATCTAGATATAAACGTTGCTGGTGTGTACTTCCGAATATTCCAAAGCCCGATATCTCTGCACATAAAACATTCGTGTTACGATGAGGATAACTACGATCTGTCTACTCGGTCGGTCTACAACTTTTTCTCTGTCTAATTCATCTTGATCCTGTTACCAGTTCTTAGTTTCCTTTTTCGATCGTAAAAATGTCCGAGGATCATGATTCCCAAAAATTTATGGAAACCGGATTTTATTTTTACAAAGATATCTTTCAGGAGTGTCAGTTCAGATTCTTGCAATTTAACAATTTTGTTACCACATTGAACATGACTTTTTTTATATTGTTTTAGTACTTTTTTCGACCCTCTAAAGATCTAGAACAGGATGGATATATACAGGGACAGATACACCTATCTTGAACCTACTATGTGCCATCGAGGCGAAGATATCGTTAAGATATTTCTTACGAGACAAAGTGTACCTAGCACGAGGGGATGGTGGTTGGGGCAATCGAGCGAGGGCAAACTATGAACTCTGCTCCGAGAGGACAAAGCCACTGTTGAAGATCCCTTCACCCCATAATGGTGTCCTCGGTTTACTCTTCCCTTTCCGTCTCCTCATCCTACTTCTACTTCAATTCTACCCTCTCTCAGAAATCCTCGAGAGTTCTGACTCCTTTCCTGGGTATTTGAGGAAAATTCTCTTCCTTTCGTCCAGTATCGCGTCGCATTACTCTCATCTCTTCCTCCCTTGGACATATTAAATTAAATCTTAACGAAGGTGTCTACTACTACCCAGCAGAAACATATTTATTATAAAACTTCCTGAATAGAATGAGGAGATTGAAAACAATTTTTTTGTGATTCTAATAATTATCTCAAAGCTCATCCTAAACTAAATTCTCTTTCTTGTTGCAGGTCTAAATCCCGCAGAAGAGAGGCATGTAAGTACAAATTTGGCACCTAGTTTTAAACATATAAAATTTGGAAAGCATGTACGGAGAAAAATGGAGGGTCAACCTGAATATTTAGACGGTCAAACTGACTAAATTAGATTATAGGACAGCCTTCTGATAGTCAATTTGACCATCTCGAAGGATCGACTTGATTATCTTTATAGTCAGTTCGACTCTGCGGATAGTTAAGCTGAACATAAATATAGAGTTGAGCTGACTATGTCGAAAAAAATTTAGAGGATCGATCAGACTATCTAAAAGGTCAGGCTGACTCTCTAAATTTTGACTTACCAATTTTGATCCTCCATTTTTCTCTGTGTGAGAACTCATGAAGCTTTAAAATTGAAATTCAGGAAGAATTTGTGAACATGAGGGAGAGGTTTTGGAGGGAATTTTATAGTTCGACCTCCTGTCAAGGGTCGGAATTACCGAGGGTATGTTCAGGATCTTGAAGGCTAATATTCAATTTCGGACATACCCTTGTGCCCTTTCTCCTTTTGGCAGAGTGACAAACATCATTCCCTCGAGCGGTGAACAGTTTCGCGCAGATTCGGGGGTGGTTTTACATTCATAGACTGCTCTGATGGTACAAAGGGAGAAAACAAGCGAGAGGGAGAGATAACGCGGGGATTAGCGGAGAATATATAGAGGTGGAATCCGGAGTTCGCGGGATAATGATGTCGGCTTATAAGTGCTGCTCGAGAGCTCTCACGTATACGTTGTGTACTACGTGCGCTTTTCGACGAGGGAATATTGAATGCTTAGGTTCCCCTCATCCTCAGGGTTACTCCACCTAAGAATCAACGCCATATATTTCCACTCGAAAACCCATTCAACCAAGTGGCCGCTTTAGTCGATATTTGATTTTGATCACCCGCAATTTATTACAATATTCAGAATTAATAATGTCATTAAATCCAATCAGCTCGATCCACTTTTATTAAAATTAAACAATAAGCTTGTAATAGGAATATGGCGTGTACGCTCGAGCGCGAACGATGAAGAGCGTCACAGTGACACTCTTCATCGCCCACGCTCGTTTTCTATATGGCTATGTTCTACAATCTACCGAGCTTTCTATATTAATCAAACGATTTACCAGAATTCATTTTTTTTTGCAGAAATTATTTTTAAATAGTTTAAAGGGCATCTCTGTTTAAACTAGTTATTTTTGCCAAAATTTGTTTTTCCGCAAATTGATTAATAAAATTGAAGAGCCCGCAAGTGTAGAGGTTGAAGCAATTGCAATAAAAACAAAAGTTTTCAATCTCACTCCCTATTTCTTTAACCGAGCTTCGAAAAGGGCGTTAAACGACCTAGGTTCGCGTAAAGTTTCACCTCGTAAAAAAGATTAGATAGGTACCCTCATCTTCGGTATGCAAGTACCTGGGTTGGGTGGAAATTGAGGGGTTACAGGCAAAAGCTTCGAGAGAGTGGGATGGAGGTGAATATAAAAGCCGTCGCTTCGTGAAAGCTGAATGTGAGCGTAAAAAGCTCGTCATCAAAAGCATCAGGGTACATAAAGCAACGTCGGCGCCCGACCGCTTCGCGTTTATTAAAAGCTCCCTGAAAAATGTTAACGCGCTTACACCAGCTCTCTACGGCTTCACGATACTCTTCACGAATCACCGGAATCGATATACGATCCTCGCTATGTGGAAGTGATCATTTAAAAAAATATTACTCCAGGCTTCCGCTTTGATAAAAATTCCTGCGTTTTTGAAACGAATAGCCGAGTTTTCTTTTGATTTGCAGTGATACACACACCCACACACACACACATTATATATATTGTGTGTACATATATGCAAAACATTGAGGGAAAACAGTGATACAAAGTTCGTGGTGGAAATTCAATTCTAATATTTTTTACCGGAAAACTTCACTCGTTTTACAATCAGGACCACATCAAATGTGTAAACGAATAATCGTTGTACTTTTTATTTCAAATGTATAAAAAACTTTGAGGGGTTTTCAGAAACAAAGCAATTTCCGAAAGAACTCTCTAAAACTGAATCAGTTAAATTTCACTGATTCTCAGTGACTCTATTCTCACGATTTTAAGCAGTGAAAATACACTGAGAATGAGTGAAAAGTCACTGAAATTTTCAATCACTAAACTACTGATAATTTCAGTGAATTTTCACTGATTTCCAGTAGATTTATCACTGATTAAAATCGTGAGAAATGAGTCACTGTGAATTAGTGGAATTTGACTGGTAATCAGTGAAATATCACTGATTCAAGTTTAGAGAGAACTACACATTTGAGGCTGCCGGTTTTTGGGTCAATAATTAGCGGGGGTTCAATGTGCACAATATTACTGAAGTCTGATAATAATCGAGCCTCTATTACATGAGTGAAGATAGGTGGTAATAGGTTTTCACAGGTCCGTATCTGACTACATAATAATCGTTCTGCTCTTCTTTGGTTAGCGTTGTTTTCCTGCTTGAAGAGCCCACTTGGTCCCGAAGTGTAGCCTTGAGAGCTATGAAATTGAAATATGAATGCTAATGGGAAGGGTCTGCACGGACACAAAGCTGTATAATGTTACTGTCTGTGGCACATATCTCCTTCTCTCGGCTGCCTTAATGGCCAAGCCTATCCTCCAAGTACCCACTCGATCAGGTACATCATATAGATATCAGTATCGTCACTCGCATACGAGATGCCGTGCCGTGGTACCTACTCGAATTGCAGGATTATCCACCCGAGGTGTGCGTGGATGAATTACAGCCTCGTAATCTCGAGTTTGTCCTTATTACACCACAGCCTTGGCCCATTTCGATCTGATATAAACCTACTGTTATTACGGGCCTTATTTCTTTTCCGATAAATCGTCGCTTTCGAGATAGTTATTCTTCGACCTCCTTGCTTCGAACAATTCTTGGAGTTTTACGCTCCAATCGTAAATTACTAATAGCTCCGATCATTACTGCTCGCTTTTTACTGGCTGTAATTAAACCACAAGATCTCAGGCTCTTAAATCTCAAATTTTCTTGTACACTGTTTGGATTTAGAGTACTCACTTATAACTATGGTTGCTATTAAAGTGTAAGAAATAAATCCTCAAAGAAATTGCCGTATAATATTATAAGACTTGGGAATGCTAAATAAAAATGTTGGAACCTTTCAGAGCGAGCAAAGTGGTTGCAATTTGTCAACAACTGCTTGGAAACTAAACTGTTATAAACTGATTCTTCTTCATTTTAAAAGCTCTGTAGTTAAAGTGTTTTTGAACGAAAAGTTTCAGAATTTTATAGTGCTTCGCAAATTAGGTATTTAAATTGTTAAGAAAAGTTCTAAGTACCCAAAGTAATTTAAACGTTCTACAAAATTATTTACTACCTACGAGTTACCATAAATATTTTCCAAAGACCGTTGCCATATTCTTTAAAAGCTCTCTCAGGCTTTCCTGCTCTCCACATATTTTTAATTAACGTCTCGCTGAAATAAATGAAATTCCAGCCATGCGATCACTTCGCCTTCTGGATTTATCAGTCCTTTCCGCCAATTCGCATTATTCCCTCTGCGTGATTCGATCCCACTCAAATCGATAGACGATGTCGTCAAAGAAGGAAGATTTCCCCCGGAATTTTGTCGCGGATTGTGGGAGATCCTAAATCCTTCAGTTGTAGGGGAGATTTGCACGAGAAGATGTTCCCGAGTGAGAAATATTTCCCCCTTATTAAATCGACGTTAGAGGGTGTAGAGTCACATCTGCATGTTCATCCCCAACCCTAGAGAGGTGGCATCTACTCATAACGAATTCATAAAACGGAAAGAAGCGAGACTCAAGGGAAAAGAAAAATGGGTGGAGGAGGAACAAACGGCAAGGGAAAATAAAACCGAAGGAAATCGGATTTAAAATTTTAGCTCGGCGCCACACGGTTCGTTTGCGGGAGGAGACTTTTCAAGGGGGTTATTACTTTCTAGCTCTTTAGGCGATTACTTTTCAGTTCGTTAAAACGTACGAACACTCTGGCGAAAATAATATTTCGAAGAGAATGAATTCTGCCTTTTATGGTTACTATTTAATTTCTTTGTTGACTACAGAAATCGTAGAAGGTGTTTTACTGAGGATAAGGGATAATTTGAGCGCCGACATTGTAGTTAAAGTGTTTTTGAACGAAAAGTTTCAGAATTTTATAGTGCTTCGCAAATTAGGTATTTAAATTGTTAAGAAAAGTTCTAAGTACCCAAAGTAATTTAAACGACATCCCTTCAACGTCAGCGCTCAGAATATTTACAGGTTTGAGATTAGAAGTTAGAATAAGTGCAATTCCGGTCAATAGATAACAAAGAAATGAGATTTGAGTAATAAAGGTGCCTTTTTTATCTTTCAATATCAGTCCGATTGAGTTGCCCCTCAAAAAAGATTCCTATACTTTTCCTTTGACATAGCAGGTGCTTTCAACAAGGAACGCCGATATACACAACTATCGATTATATTTCTCCCATAGAAAGACGTCAGTTCACTCAATCCCAGGCATTTTCCTACAGTAGTCCACTTGGCATTGACCATCTATGTATTCTGCACACCCGGTTCATCCTCACCCTCACCCTCCACTCTTCTCTTCCTTTTTTTTTTTTTTTTTTTTTATCTCTTTTAATCCCATCACCGAGTCGAGTAGAGGTGCGCACAGTGCTGCGACGAAGCCGTCGTCGACGGTCGGTAAATTAAATCTCGAATAAAGTGCAAATAAACGGGTGCAAAAAACGCGGGCGACGGCTCGGCATGGGGGTAGATGGGAAAGGATGGGGTGTGGTTGAGAAAGAGGAGAAAGAAAGAGAGAGCGATGAATGAGAGGAGGAGGAGGAGGAGAAAAGTATACTGTAAAAAAGTGATGGAAGGAGTAGGGATTGGGGCAGTCGGTAGGGATAGAAGGTGCACAGGGATAGATTAGGGAGTGAGAGCCAAAAAAAACGGTGGCTCGACGATAGAGTGTAATTTATTTTAATTAGAGTGGCTGCATTATGTAAGCGGTATATAGCGAGTGACGCGTCGGTGAAAGGGTTGAAAGGGTTGAGAGATCGTAAAGCCTGACGTGACCCCCACTCCCGTCTATCACCCCTTTAAATGCCCGACGACCCGCTTAAAGCTCCTGCGAGCTTGCTCCTCCAACTCCAGGGGGGTTAGAACAGACTAATTCACCCCCTGCCTCTTTACCACCCCAAACCCCTTCAGCCCCCAATCCTCTACAATCTAAACCCCATCCTCTGTTACCACCAACCCTTCGCATCACACCACGCTCCGCGGATATAGAAAGGCACTCCGATTCCTCTGCCTTACCGACACCTCTGATCTCGTTAGGGACGCATTAATTAATTTACAAGATGGCGTCGGAAGGATGCTAGGCCAGAGTCGAGGACGAAAGGGCGGTAGGTAAAGGGTTGTAAAGGGGTGGCGGTATATACAGCACGCGAAGCGCTACGGCACGTTTTAATTACTAATTGAAACGTTCTTAGAGGGTGTGAGGTGAGGTTTTGATTTCATCCCCTTGCTACCCTATAAAATATTTGGATCCCATGACATGCTCCAATCTCACGGATTCACCCCTCATCCGAATTTCCTTTAATATCAAACTCATTCAGTGACACTTAATATTTTTAAAAACTACTCTCTTTGACTCTCCCTATAAGTTTGTTCCGGTCTTCTCCAAATATTCATCTTGCTCTCGTTTCTTCTTCGTCATAAATAATGCCCTTTGACATCTATTAAATAGGGGTTGAACTTTAAAAATTAAAAATTAGGAATTAAAAATTATTCATAGATTTCTTTAACCGATATTTATCATCATCTTCAAGTTTCAATGGTTCATGTCTGTGCTAAAATCAATCAAGTTTTAGCACGGACATAAACCTCTAATTGTTTTGAGACGTCGATAAATGTCGATGCTCAATAATAATTAATTTTTTTCTATTAAGTACAGATTTTGGCGAAAGAATGGTATCGAATTAAAAAGGAGATACGACTATATAAAAGGGAAGAAGTAGAAGAAGGTACATTGAAGTCCGGTATCCCCATACAAGGGAAGCTCGGATAATTTTACGATGCGCTCGCTTTACGAGCAACTGAACTTTTTAATAATTTGCCGCTGGTAATTAGTTCGTAATTTAATGAGCCGGCCGTAAATGCTCGACGTTCCGACCGCCCCGTAATTACGCCTCCGTATTTCATAATAATCGTTTCTTCACGAATCTTTCCTCTTCCCTTTTCTTCAGATCCCCTTTGCAGTCGTAAAAGCGGAATCAGTATTCGTTATTAAATTCACTTTTCTACTCCACTCGCTTCATATTCGCAGATCATCCGTTAATTTTTTACATCAAGGGTACAAACTCCTGAACTGGTGTGAAAAGTACCTCTAAACCTCGCTCTGAACATCAATTAAAACACGTTCTAACTAGTATTTAATTAAGTTTGACTGCATGAGAATGTAAACTCTCTCGAGGGTTACAATTTCAGTTTAGATAACGTTTTTATGATGAAGATTTAATCATGCCTATAAATTGTTAAAAATCTGGAATTTTAAACTTCTAAACATTGTTAGTTGAATTGAATTGAAATGAATTGACTATAGACACTATTTTGTTATAAGATATACCATTTTTTAAAATCAACTTCCTGTTGTTAACAAAGTAAAAAAATCTTCGTAAAAAGGTATTAAAAAAATATATATATAATTGTCCGCATAAAATGTAGTAAAGTGCGCCTAATATGGGATAGTTATTGAGGCAAGTACGTTTTTCTCGGAGTACATTACTAAAGTCATTACTTGACTATGCCGAAGGGAAAGTTTGTGTGCGGACGCAAGTTGCCGAGTGAAAACGATATGATAATAAATTATAGTTAAACATACCCTTGCCCGCGAGTGCCGCATTACCTGTCACATGCATGTACGAGTCTAGAGTGCCTTTTACGTTATTCGAATGAATTCAAATGAATGAAAGGGCAGGCGGAAGAAACGAGTGAGGGTTTAGGGGGGATTTCATTCCATTGTCCTGAAAGGGGAAACAGAAGAAAGAGTAAAGGGAGAGGTGGGAGAGAAAAAATAAAAAAAAAGGGAGGCACGGTAATTGAAAAGCCCGCCGAGATCTCGATCGTTGCTTTATCTCACGTACTTCACGGACTCGCCTTCCTCTTTTATCTTGCTCTTCTCCCAGACCCTTCAAAAAAACCTGACAACAATGCCTCCGAGGCGCATTCTCGCGCGGTTACCAACGCGGACTTGCGGTTTAACGAATGGCTACGTAAACCTGGCCGTCTCGGCGCTTTAAGGTCATTACGCAAAAAAGAAAAAGAGCTAATGGCCCCTGCCGATGCCAAAGAGCCCAAGAGGACAACAAAGAGAAAAGGGGAAGGCTTGTTCGACGCCAATCGGATGTCTGATTTACGACGCCAGTTCCGGAAAAAACAGCCTCTTCTTTCTCGGCTCCGGAAGACCCCCTTCGTTCAGAAACTACACGTCAAAGTGGAATGGACATTATGTTTTTAGGTATCTCTATCTGACCATCGAGAAATTTGTATTTATTTTTTATAAAACAGACATTAAAAATGACTAATTTCGTACCTGTTTTAAAAAATATCGTATGGGCAATGGGAAGGCGACTGTTTCGACTCCTGTCTTATTTTCCGTAATTAAAAGTCCCACTTCTCCCAAAGGGTACTGCTTTCCCTATTTCTATTGGTCACTTCTGCAAAACATGAAGAATCGTTAATTAAAAATTTAAGCAGTAATCACAAAATTCAGAGAGTAGATTTCAAATAGTACAAAGGCACTTTTGTAACTGAGATGTTAACCATAATAATAATAATAATACGGTGTGCACTGATGGAGGTCGACGAGACCGATAATAATAAGAACAGCAATAATCATAATAATATCGATAACCCCAAGAGCGTTGAGTGTGATCGCGGCGCATTGTTGCATAAAATTGTAAAACCCTCGACGCTGTTCGCCGAGATAGCTGCAAACAGAGATGAGTTAATTTAAAAATGCAAATTCCACCGCAGAGACCGGATGGGGAGAGGATGAGTCGGATGTAGGAAGAGGCGAAAAAGATAAAAGATGAAAACAAAAAGCGAAAAGAGAGCAAAAAGATACTATATGTGTGTGTAATGTGTATATATATAAACACAAGAAAGGAAAAATATGTCATTAAATTTTCATTGGATTAGAAACAGTGACAAATTTCTTTAACAATGTTTTCTAACGATGACTGATTTGAACTACTCACAAATTAATTCTTACTTTTATTTAAAAAGCATTTTTACGTATGCACCCAGAAAACAGTTTCTTCGAATCAAGGAAATTGTAGGTCAAAGAAACATTTCTTTAACTCAAACAAATTTTTTTTTAATTAAATAAACAGTTTCTTTAAATTAAAATAATTAAAAATAATTTTGTTTGAATCAAATAAATTTTTTTGAATGAAACAAAATTATTTTAAAAGAAAGAAAGTTTTCTCGTTTATAAAGAAATTTTTACTCTGAATTATTAAAATAAAAGTTTTTATTTAAATCAAGTTTTTTTCTGAGTGTGGATTTCCTGACAAAATAATGATTGAAGCGATGTTTTCATTTGTAAAATTCAGTATGTAGATTTTTTTTGTCTGTTTCAATGTATAAAATAATTTGAAAAATTTATCCCAATAGTATGTGACACTCTTTATGGGAAAATACTTCGAAGTAATTTAAATATGCGGTTGCGCTCAATTTAAATCACCCTGTGACAACGTTCCGCTGAGCACCGAGATTCAAATAAACGCGAAAGTCGTATTTTAGCGTGTTTTTTTTTTTTTTTTTGAGCACTCTGTGTCGCAGTCATTAAATATTCTATGCATGGATGAGTGACTAGAGTGCAGACTAATGTACACCGAGTAAAAATTTTCGTCTCCGAGGCATTTTGATGTAAACTCTGGGTCATCCTCAATTTAAATGTGATTACAGTGATCAAAATACTGAAAAAACAGGAACGCTTTAAAAAAAAGTGGAGACGGAAATTAAATTAGATTGTGAGTTATTTTTCGTAAAATAAAATTCAAAATACTAAACAATATCTAAGAATCACTATTATATTATAAAATAATTCAAATAAGAATTTATTGCATTTTGAACCCCATTGAAAAGCCTATTTTTAATTTCTAAAACTGTTTTTCTGAAAGTTACCTATTTTTTTATATAAAAACTTATACTGATGAAAAGTAGTAAAATCCCAGTTTAATCTATTTATCACGTTTAGCACTTAGCCGCTCTTTCTATCTTTCCTATCTCGAATCGTTAAAATCTCGAGTGTATTTCCTCCAAGCTGGAAGCGGTGGATTAATTGCTTCATAAAATCTGGCATCGCTCTCGGAATCTCTCTCGACTCTTGTAGTAAAGTCCCATTTCTCACTTAGTCACAACATTGAAACGACTCCTCTCTTTCATAAAACAGTAGTTTTCACAGAACCTGCATTTGACGATAAACTTAATATCGATGTTTCACGGGGAGATTTTACCACTATTGAAAGGATCCTCGGGAATGGGAACCACTGGGTGCAATCTTGTACCAGATGGGGCTTGCGGAGTCTTGGGAGACGCGACTCGGCTCGTAACCTCTTGTGGGGTGACGTCGGTAGAGTGAGGAATAGGAAACAGTCTTCTAAGATGGCACTCGGAGTGGTAAGGGAGACAGAGAAAACTTGGGGTTTACAGCGAGGAAAATAGTGGAATAAAAAAGATGTGGATGTAAAAGAGAAGACAAAAATAAAAGAAGTGGGAGGAAAGTAGAGAG
>JAUEJJ010000046.1:14246746-14263602 GCA_032164275.1 Synergus coniferae
TAAAAGAGTACATACAACTTTTAGAGAGCTCGACTGCTCTAAAACCTCTTTTTTAAAAAATGTAGGCTGAGTGGTGTGAATTTTGCGGAGGTTCTATATAATGCACTGCATAATGTATATTGCACGTGTATATATGCACGTGTTGATAATGTTTTCGCGGAAACGATTCAAGGTGTAGTGTTTCACGTAAAACCAGAGGTTTTCTGCTTTGCAGTTTCTCTGGAACTCGTGATAATTTAATTGGGATGAGACAGGATGGTGCTTTTTGAAATTTTAACTGCGTAGCTGCACTGGAATATCTGCAGTAACTGGTTGGTTTCTTTATCTTTAGGATATTCCACCTAAGAAGCAAAAGATAGTGGAACTTAAATCCAATAAGACACGACAGAAATTTCATTTCGTTTCGAGCACTGCAGGCTGACAAGCAAACAGGATCATGCTCTGATAACGTAAAAATGTTGTAAAGCTTTCTGTGGAGAGCCTTGTGTCCAGTTCTTCTTTTATACCCCGTGTCGAGACTGCTGACGTCTTTCAGTCGCGAGTGCTGAATATGTATAAATTGCAGCATCTTAAAGCTGTCAGAAAACAGGATAGTCTGTGCGTTTTGCAAAAAATGTTTATGCGATTCGAGTTCAGGTGAGGGTAAATATGATCGTAAAATTATCGTAAAGCGAGAGGAGACTTAGAGAAACATCTCTTTTTACATTCCCATTTCAATTGTATGGCATTTGTTTATTTAATTATATGTGTATTTATATATATATATATTTATATATGTATTTATATATGTATTTATGTATGTATTTCTTGCCAATAATGCCAATTCTGGGTCCATACATTGTTTTGACACCCCGTCACTGATTTCTCAGCTTACTTACCTAACAAGCTGAGACAAAGACTCAAATTCCTTGAGTACAACCAAAGACACTTTCTTTTAGTTGAAACGATTCTAGTTAACCTTCATCATCAAACTTTTTCTCCATAGTGGGGCCTCTATCCACCCTGGACTTGAAAACTAAGGAATTTAGCAATAAAAATAATGAGACTCAGGCACGGTCAGTGTCGTTCAGTGGGCAGAAGGTATATAGTAGGCAGGTGAACGAGGATCGCACGTACTGCATGTAGGGACAGGGGTTTGGGGGGGTGTTGGGGGGTGAGAAAAGATGGAGAAGGTTGCCTCGTGGTCGGCAGATAAGGGGTGGGGAGGGTGACCGGTGGCGGAGAAGGTGTAGGTCGTGGAACGAAGAAGGGGAGCAGGGGGCGTGGGTCGTAGACAGTTGAAGGGCCGCGGCCAAGGTGAGGTGAGACCGTGCAGCAACGAGAGAAAACAGAGAGAAAGAGTGAGAGGATCAACTGAAGGAGAAAGACCTCTGGAGGAGAACGCGAAGCGCTTTTGCCTTTGTTCGCGACCAGGAGCTCCGCCTCGAGAGAAGAAAGTGGTTCCGAAAAGAGCAGGGTCTTCTTCTGTTACGCACTGCGAAACTGTAGACGACGAACCAGATATAGAATTCGCCCGCATGACTATCAAAGCCGATTAGACTACGCTTCGATTGATCCGCGATTGATTCCATGGCTCGAGTTGGGAGGTCGAGAGACAGGTTGCTGTGCACTTTGGTTGCACTCAATATTATGCTCTGCGAACACCATGTTCCGATGAGCAACGCTATGTAATTCCAGTCGTTAGTTCCAGTGGAAAGAATCTTCATAATATCGGAAAAGGTGTAGGATATGGGATTTTGGAAAGGATAAGACAGAAACTTTAGCGATTGGCGTTTCCATTCCTATCTTTAATTCTGGTTGACGCTTGACACTTGTCAATTTTGGCAAATTTATGGCTATATTGGCTATAGTAGAAGGCTTCAGTTGATGTATGAGTGTCTTTGTCATGGTTACAATTGATTTTTTTATCTAAATGAAAGGGAAATCCACTCTTGTTCTTGTCCTGTTTTGATTACTATCTGTCGACTTTGTTTCGGTAAACTTTTTCTTTTTGGAATTCGAAATGACTGAAAATTGTTAATCTTAGGAGATGACGGTAAAGTGGTTTCGAAGGCGGTGGTTGCTCGTTACGAGGGTCTTGTAGTTAACTTACGGTCGAGTACTTTCTGCATCTTGAATATCCTGGTGAAAACCAAACGACTTGAGGCTGGGTCATAATTATGTATACAAATTGACGAGGACACAACTTTGTAATCTTACAACGGATGTAAAGTGTCTCTGACTTGTGCTTTCTAATAAGGAAGTTGAAATACATTTTTTAAAAGAGAACTTTTCTAATAGGTGCGTTCTGCGTTGGAAAAATACCAGACCAAAGTTTTGTTCATGGACATAAGAGTCTCTTAGGACGGGATGTATGATATTAAAGCAAAGGTAGAACCAATTTCAATACGGAGCAAATTACAGGGAGTGGAGTCGACCTTGTCTACGGCTGGCGACTCTGGAAGAACAGAGCAATGAGCGACTTTCTCGTAGGTGGCGCAATGGCAGTCTGCAAATTGCATTCTTAAAGCCCGTATCGATGTCAAGATTACGACGTCGACAGTCGTCCCTGAAGGAATACGAACGTCCCTGACATTGTCGCCTCATGCAAGGATCGCGACTATGAAGGAGTGCATTCAGTGCAACGATACGATTATAGCTGCTCTTTCCGTCGAATGAATTCCTTTCTCCACTGATTCGCTTCTTTATACTGGCTTGCTAAAGTCGGTTTTGTCAACTTTGAATCTTGCTCAATGATTATACGAATGTACGCAATGTTATACGAATATCGTTTTTGTACAATATTGCGCAAAATTTTCATTTCATGATCCCGTCTCGAATCAGCGCAAATGCAACAATGAAGAGCGTGTCGATTCGCAATTACAGCGTTGAAATTGTTGGAAATTAAGCGTGAATCCGAGAAGTCAAGCATATCACAATTGTGGCGAGTGAACGTTAATTGGAAAGACGTCTCAATAATTCCAGTATGCGGAATCGATGGGTCAAGCTCGTCAGATAGCAAAATGTTTGTAGGAGGTCGGCTACTCATGGTTCAAGGTGACATGAAATAATACTTGCATCCTTCATTGAGCCTGATTTGAAATTATCTTTAAAACCATGTGACTGCTCGCCTCTCGTGACAAATAGGTTCGCTAAAATAATTATATCGGGCGTCGATATAACGTGCGATGTTCGTCTATCGCGGATCGTTAAGTCATGATCGTGAGAAACAAGAGCAATGAAAGTACTAATGAGATTGTGTGTGGAGAGGACATATAGAGAGAAACACGTGATGAGGGAGGTTGTAGGGAGAGAGAGATAGATAGAAGAGTGGTATGCGAATCTTCGAGTTCTCTGCTCTCGCGACATGAGCGAAAGAGAGAGTGAATTGAACGCGAAAGGGAGCCGAAGTGCAAGGAAGATAGAGCAGGGATGGTGGAAGGAGAGGGCGAGGAGTGGTTCACCTGCATTGCTAGCATTGCGCCGACTCAAGGCCAGAGAGTCTGCGAGAATGAGAGGACCAGACCGGGTCGGGACCTCTTTCCTTCCAGTTTCCTGCACCCTGCTCTCCTTCTCTCTCCTTAATTCGTTCCTCTCTTGTTCTTCGTTCTCCACATCTTTCCGGCAAGAGTGTGTTACAAACTGGGGGGTTCGATGCAAGCTCCTTGAAATTCCCGATATTGAATGCTGCTAGTCTTCAATTCTTCCTTTGGTTCAATCCGATAGTTAAAATGAATAGGAACTTTCAAGGTCTACAAAGACCTATTCTTGTCATCGCCCTAGACAGCCTGTAATTTCCTCTGAAGGTGTGTTAGGATGAAATAGTTATCTGAAAATAATAAAACGTACTTTTAAATCAAACCTTTACCTTAAAGAATGTCTCTAACTAGTATATTTTTCTGATTCTAGGTTGCAAGATCAAAGCACTGCGTGCTAAAACCAACACGTATATCAAAACACCAGTCCGCGGAGAGGAGCCAGTGTTCGTGGTGACTGGAAGGAAGGAAGACGTCGCAAAAGCTAAGCGTGAGATTCTTTCAGCAGCAGAACACTTCTCGCAGATCCGTGCCTCGCGGAAGAGTTCTCTTGGCGCTCTACTTGGAGCACCACCAGGTCCACCAGCATCTGTTCCCGGTCACGTGACCATTCAGGTTCGAGTACCCTACAGAGTCGTTGGATTGGTAGTAGGTCCAAAAGGTGCTACTATCAAGAGGATCCAACACCAAACACATACTTATATTGTCACTCCAAGTCGCGACAAGGAGCCAGTCTTCGAGGTAACCGGACTCCCCGAGAGTGTTGAAGCAGCCAAGCGTGAAATCGAAGCTCACATTGCTTTGAGAACTGGAACTGGACCGGGCATTGAAGAGGCAGATCTTTTGGGAGCTCTCTGTCGTGGAGGATTTGGATCTATCCTTGGATGTCTAGATCCTTCAGGTTCTAATGGATCCAACGGCTCCAGTGGTGCTTTCTCCAGTAGTGGAAGCTGTTCCAGTTCATCCAGCAGCTCCGGAGCACCAGGCCTCAATGATCTTGTTGCCATCTGGGGAGCTGGCCTCGAAAGAGATGAGGGTCTTGGCGAGTCACCTTCCTTTGAATCTCAGGCCGTTTCATCATCATCTATCTGGTCCTTTCCTGGAGTAGCACTCCCATCGAGACCTTCTCCTCCAGCATCAGCAAGCCCTGCATCTCCAACTGATTCTCTCCTTGGTGGTGGAAGCACAGTTCGACGGGAATGTGTCGTATGTAATGACAAGGAAATCAACGCAGCTCTCGTTCCCTGTGGTCACAATCTTTTCTGCCTCGACTGCGGAAATCGGGTTTGCGAAAGCGGACATCCCTGCTGCCCGGTGTGCTCGAGGCCTGTGCTTCAGGCTCTGCGTATACTCTCTTAAAAAAACGCGCTCTCCGGAAACGGAGAACGAAGGGGGGGTGAGGGAACAAGGAGAAAATAGAGGACTGATATTGTCGACGAATTGAGAGCGAAGATGGCCAAGGACGTGTGTCCGTGACGATCGTCTCGATCGTGTTCCAGCGCGAGGAAGAGGCTGGGACTGACCGTCACGGACAACGAGGATCGTCGAGGGACGACGACAACTTCTAGACTTTAGAAAGAGACGCGCACAAGTTTAAATTCCACTGCTGCTGCTGCCAATATTTACCTTTTACCCGGGAATAACTATACGATTCTTCGCATCGCTCATGTTCCCGCCAACTGGATACAACGAATCGATTTAAAAGTTTAGTCGCCGTACGTAGGTGTCATTCGCTGGTATGTCGTTTCCCCAACTAGAGTATCCGTGGCTTTTTGATTCGAGACCTAAAATGCGAACAAAGTCGTGTTTCACTGGCTGTAAAAGTTTTGGACTCAAGTCCGGAAATTCGATAAAAGTCGCGGCTCTCTTGCACTTTAGATCTCGAGATTCCACGTGATCAGGATGGTCGTCGCGATCACCGCGACAGGTGAACAAGGTGAATAAACCCCTTTCTTTAGCCAAATTGTCGAGTGATTAAATTATTCACGAATGTGGCGTTGGTCGCGAAGCGACAGCGAAGGGTAATTAGAAGGGTATTTAGACTGGCGAAGAAGTAAGTGTAACAGGGAGCATCGTGATTCGCCATCGAGTATAAGCCAGTAGAACGCGGCACTCGTTCCACCCGCCATCCCTCGCATAGAGTATTATCTTACCTTTATATAAGCGACACAGCAATTGAAATAATAATAATAATATATATTCTATAAATATAAACATAAATATATTATATATATATAAATATATGATGATGATATTTTATCGAGGAGATTTAGATTTTGTATTTTTCGCGCGTACGCCGACGGGACGACGGGCGGATGACGAGTTGCCGGATTTAGCGCGTATTCGCGCGTAGAGTCAACAAATTTTTTGGAGAATATTGAAATAATAAGGGGATTGGTGTGATCTGGGAGAAATGGCGAATCACGAAGCGGCGGCCCCGCAATTGTATTCTTGAACTAGTAATAATCGAGTAATAACTAATTCTTAACTAACGATATACCTTTCGAGTAGGGATCGTCGACGCATGTAGCTTTTATTTCGAGAGACGTATTATATTATATTACATATGCTATATTATATATTATATATATTATATATAAATATCACATATTAATATCGCAACTGAGCCGCGTGCGGGATTTGCGGAGGGTGGAGATCCCGCTCGAACCTCTTTCTCCTCGCGAATTCCGCGGACCTGGCTTGCGAACCGCGAGGCTCGTCGGCTTATTTCCAAAAGTATTATCCGCCCGAGCAAGCCGATTGGCTCGTGAGCCCCGTCCCATTACGGCGGCGCGTTTTTTTAAATTGTGTTATCGCTGTAAAAAAACTGGGCTACCATAAAGGCTGAAAAGATAAAGAAAAACGGGAGACGAGAGAACCAGTCAGCATTTGCGGACTTGACTTTCTCACGTTTTATTATTATTTTTTTTTTTTTAAATTACTTGTGTTCGCTACTAGTTTCGTTGATTCAGTTCTCTATTTGAAATTCTTGGTCTCGTAAATCGTTGCCATTACGAAGATATGCTCAAATCATTGCAGCTACGACATTCGTTTTGTAGAACGGCCACTAGAAGGAACAAGGAGAACGATTCCGTTTCGTGGTTTCGTTCCTTTCCTACGTGGCGCCCCCTACGTTCTTCTTGACTCTTCCTTCTGTCGCGTTCTCATAAGCATTTACTATACCCGCATTCGAAAAAACAAACATAACACACGTACACACACAGATAAAAAACACATACACTCATCAAATAAAATCACTCGCGATTTTTAGGTTGGCGATGTCGCGCCGGTCATATATAAGATGATGCACTGCACTTACATTAAACATATAAATATATATATAAATAATATTATAAAACGATGCTCGAGAGAGGTTTATTATATTTAAGTTCGAGGCAAAGTGAATTCTATATTTTTTCTATGTTAAGTATAAACAAAAAAAAAACATGAAAACGGTGATGACATACATATATATTATATATTTATAGGTATTCTCTTTAGCATCCACGTTCTGACTTTAAAACTAAAGAAACGCACCGTATAATACGGCAGAATATAATAAAAATACATATATATGTAGATCAAGCGGATAATATGTCATTCACTTCAATATAAGTCTGATCGAAATCACTGGGGATATTAAAATGAAATGAAAAACAGATATGAAAAAATGGCTGAGAGATGTAAAGAAAAAAGACGATGAAATTATAGTTCGGGGTAGGGGCGGGGGGGTCAAGGGAATTTAATGGATAGAGGACAGTTTTTAGCAAAAAAAAAGATTTAGACGATCGAGGAAGATTCTTAAATACGTAGATATATAAGGATTATAATATATAAATATATTAAAATAAATATTATAGCAACACGGAGGGAAAAGAGAAAATGCTAGTAATCTATTCTATGGCGATTTGCGCTCGAGAGTTTTTACGTGTAAAAGTAAATTAATAATATGAAAAAAGACGACTTTGAGGCGTATAGGGCGATTGTCAACTCCGAAGGGTTCACGAAATAAAGTTCTTCGAATCATTCGAGACACTTGGAGAGATTGTGAGCCTGAATGTGAAAGCTTTTACCCACCAACCGAGACCCCAGCTTCGAATTCAGCTGTTTCGAGCCGTTAGAAATCTTTTCAACGTAAAATCAAGGACTGTGCCCCTTTTCCATAAAAGTAACCGTCATTTCCCATCTCAATGAATATTTCTTCCAATATGAACTATAATATCTAAATAAGCGAAGACATTGAGAATCCGAATCAGCCGTTCGTCAAGCGTCATCATTAATCATTCATCGTATTAATATTTCTTTTTCAATCTCTTGGCAACGCTTTCCAAGGGGTACAACCTTCCAAATTGTAAAATCAGTTAAATGTTTGAAATTATTTTTCGAAGGTGGAAACCTTCATTAATCAGTCTTATTTTTTTTTCTGTTACAAGGGTCGATACCCTGCTTCTGAAGTTTATCCCTTAATCTTGAAGCGAGGGGTGAAAATAGGGGTAGGATACTCTTGGAAAATACACCCTAGATTGCTCACAGTTTTTACTCACGCAAACCGCAGAAACGAGTATTTATTAACGTAATGTATCTAAGGATTTAACGATACAGTTACGATAATTCTAATAATTATAATAGCTACAATTAAATATTATAGACTAATGTATTAAGTAAAGCGTACATGAACATAATAGCCATTGGCTGTGACCGATAACTGCCATTTTCGTAGAAAAAAGAAAGAAAACGAGTCTTAAAGAATTCACACGTGAACAACTCTAACACTGACGTGATTTGACGGACGGATGAAAGAATGCGATTTTTAAACAGGAGAAAGGAAATCGCGTGAATTCGTTGCAATGAGGGTCTTGAGAGATTTCGAGAGTGAAAAAAAAATAACAGGTCCTCTTTTCCACCCATTTCCGAAAACCCCTTCTTGTGAGATGAGTGACGAATAGAGGTTTAGAATGTGAACACACGACGATACATATCTCAAAGAATAATAATTAAACATAAGGAAATCATAGAGAGTTATGGAGAATAGAGATAAACTATAGGTTAACGTGAGCTATAAAGGAATCATAGAGACGATCGTTGTTGCTTAATTTAACTGTATTACTATGTTATTATATTCTATTGTATAGGTATATATAAATATCATCATTTGATAGCATATGGTTATTATAATTGTGTTATGCGCCTAGGATTTTTGCTTGTTCTGTGAATAGATTTGGAAGTCTTGATCGCAAGATAGATCCACGGATTCTCTCTTCTTCGGTCTCTGATTCGCACAATAATTTTGAGACAAAAATAATATAAAGCCTTTCTTTCAATTTTTAGATTCAGATTCGGTTCTTCAATTTTGCATTCGCGTATTTAAGCTAGACCGAGTAGTGATTGATGAGTGAGAACGTTTCGAGATATATCTAATATATATTATATATTCTATACGTTTGTACATTGTAACGATATATTATATATATATACACGAATATAATTATGCGAGCGTAATCGATACTGGAACTCTATATAGACGCGTAATGCTTGAAACGACTTTTTCGATATAATCCCTCTTGGATTAATTACTTACTTACTTAATTAATTACTTACCTACTGGATTACTTAAAAACAAAACCCGTAGCTGTCCGTAATCAAGTTTAATGAGACGGTATATGGTAGCCATCTAAATAGATGTACTTCTATATATCTTCTCCAGTCAGAGTCGTAGTGGAAACCGGATCGGTATTGTCGTTACTACCTAATCGATGTAATAATTGTATCGATAACCGCTCTATATTATGACCAGTACTATTGTTAGGCCGTTTCGCGAGGTTCAGCGCGGCTACGAGCAGCTCTCAGCCCACAAACTCGATCTCAGATGCGAATGAATGCCACTAACGATATTTGTCCTCTTCATCTCTGGTTCCTTGCAATCACACTTAAACTTTTCTCTTTTCAAACGAAAACAACAATAATAAGAAATTCTTATCTTGCGAAATTGCTATCTGCTTGATTCGCAATTGATAAAATTTCTTCACATTAAATCCGAATAAAAAGATACTATCGATTTGGAATATGTAGTGACTTATTCCAAAGGCCTTGGCTAGTTATCCAGCTTTTTAAGACGAATGGTGAAATCTTGCAAACTTGATTGGCTGAATTGGACAGGGAAAGTGGAATTTTTCTGTCACGTATTTGTCGAAAAAGCTGGACAGATAAGCACTCTCTATTCCAAAAACCTGTGACTCGGGACATTTTATCCAGTTGTAAATAATGGATTTTCAATAAAAAATGAAAATTCCATCAAATCCAATGGACTTAAAAATAAATGTCTCGAATAAATAAAACAAAAAAAGTATCTTTTTTCGAAATTAATCCTGAAAAGGAAAAAGTGAAGTGTTTGCACTTTTTGTTCCTTTGTGAAGTTTTTTCGGCATATTTCTTAGTTTCGCTAAAGTTTAGATTTAGCATTAGTCATATTTGGGTCTAGGATTTAAAAAAGGAAAGAATTCCTGCTCTGAAAGTGCGAATGAGTGTGAAATCAAGTTTGAGAACCCTAGCGAGAGGCAATCGCCCAAACAACTAGAGAATCAGTATTTCAAGATATAATTATTATCGTAATATTAAATACGAAAGGGATGTGTATTTTGATTTGACAAGGAAAAAAAAACGTAACATGTGCGAAAAAAAGCAAAACATAGGGAGGTTCGTGAAATAGTGAGACAAAGAACGTGGATGTGAATGACTCCAGGGGGGGAGAGATTTTGAAAAAATATAGTGCGAGATAGCTTTTGCCCCGACTGATAAAATAGAGAAATTGAAAGGTATTCATTTGTGTGTTTTTAAAAACAACGTGCTAATATTTTTTTTGGGGGATGAGCTACAGAAAATACGGAACTACTCAAATTTTTCTTTTGACAAAACAAAAAAAAATGAGAGAGGAACACTTAGCAATTATAATTAAAAAAAATATATTATGTGACACGCATTATTATAGTTATTATTATTATGATTATTATGATTATTATTATATTGAATGTTGTGCGTAGTGTTTTTTTCGAGAGCCCCGGCTGCGGTTCAAAGAAGAGCGCAGACTCGACATTTTATCACATTTATTATTAATATTATTATTGCTATTGTCGACGTCGATATTATTGATATTCATTATGAGTAATGATTATTATTATTATAATTGTAATTAAAATTACTATTATTGTAGTGTGACTACCAGCGAGCAGTAGTAGACCTCGCGTCATTGCCAGTGATTCTCAATTTTCCTAATCATACTCAGTGATCCCCAATCGCGAAGACAAAGATACTTGGGAATAACGATAAAAAAAACGCTGCTCGCATGATACGTGTTTTTTTTTTCTCCACGTGTATATAATTTATTGATAACGCCCTCGCAGCTCTCGCTACTACGTTTTCCCGACTGACTGAAAGAAATCGGAGAAACTTAAAAAAAATTTGATATTGAAAACAACCACACTCTCCTGGGACACTTAAATTTTAAGAGTTTAGTCCAAGGATCAACGGTTGATATTTACAATGTTTATTAGCTGAACAAATTTTATTAATTTAAAATTAATTTAAAGTATGTAGCCAATTTGTTTTAGGTTTCAAAGAGAAAAGTATACTTTTAATTTTTATTGAAAAATTTGTCCCAGACGAGGTTTAAAAAGAAAAGAAAAAAAAAATCAAGTTGAAAATAATCGCGCATTGTCTCTCCCATTCAATCGGGATTTTTTTTGTGAGGCCTCTTTTTGTTTTCTTTTTGTGATTTCCATGCAAGCGCAACGTACGTCCCTTGGACGGACCGACTGACTATTGCATTTATACGATACGCACTCTCTTAAAAATGGAAGAAAGGAAGATATGAAAAAATGAAAGCGATATTATCGCGATTGTCGACGAGCAAATGAGTGTTTGGGCATTAAAGCACAGATAAAGTATTGATAAATAGTATAAAGACGCGGGAGAGACGCCACATATGTTTGACGTGACGGATGAATATCGATTTTTTGACCGATTTGACATAAAACGTTAACAGCGTAATATATTATGATACCTCAGTATCTGTAACTCATACCTGCTTATGTCTTGCTCTTGAATCGAACAGGAACAACAGATAAAAAAAAATATACACATGACTCGACGGCATACAGCACACGCAGCATCGTTTGCTATTTACGATTATTACGATTATCACACTTTTAGCTGTAGCGAACGCCATGACCGAGAGAGAAAGAGAGAATGCGTGTGCGAGAAATAACTATATTATTCGTGCGTGAGAGTATGAAGAATAAGAGAGTAAAAAATTGCGAGGTTATTATTTTCTATATTTTTTTATGTAATTTTACGGACATGCGATAATATATTACGACTATTATTAATATTATTATTATGAATATTTTAATATATAATATGATTTTAATATAATGTGCACTTATATATTTTCTTCCCTATGTTTTGTGTCTGGTTGTGTACGCTTTGTGTTTGATTTGTTGTGTTGTTGCTGCTGCTGTCAATGCCACGGACTTTAGTTTCGAAGGACTTCCGTTTTTTTCGTTCAGTTCTTTTTTCTTTATTACTAGTTTCTTTTTGTTTTCTCATTTAATTTCGTTTCCCTTGATAAGTTTAAGTAACGCACGAGTAAGATGTTGCGCTAAACGACGAAATCAAACACGCAAGACATGACAACCCGACTGCCCTACGTTAAATACGCTATATGCTATTTCTTTACGAGTATACCGCTATAATTATATCGCTATTATTACTGCTACTACTTATTCGCTACTTTTACTAAGCTGAAATTCAGTGTGGCATATATATTATATTCAGGCATATAATATATAGAACACATACCTGCCCAAAAATCAAAATGCATGCATGACGTTCGTTCTCGTTCGATAGTGTTGGACGAATTATTTTTTTACATATCGTTTTTTATTTATCATTCTCAAAAGGTTTAAAAGGACTGATCGATTCCAATTCCCAATGTTCTGATTCATTAAATTCAATTTCATTAGATTTAAATGCATTTGATTCAGATTCGTTGGATTATTTGAGTTCATATAAATGATTTCTACACACGTGAACGTGAACGTTTCATTTATTATTATGATTATGATTATGATTATTATTATTATTATTATTATTATTAACGTCATCCGCATCGTCATTAAATACGATTATGTTCATTATCAATAATATTCTATTTTAATTGTTTATTTTTGTACGAAACGAGTCTTATTTTATTGTAACAAACTCCGAGCTTTCTTCTTTTGTATGTAGTACCGATAACTGATCCGACTGCGATGAAAGACACGTGCTCTGCCGATTAATTCCTGAAATTATTACGGTAGGGTTAGAGGTTCAGAAACGAAAAAAGAATGTTGGTTGGTTTATTATGATATAAGTATTTCTACGAAATGGTACCAAATATTTTATTAAAAAGAAAAGAGAAACGCCAAGATACAATACACACACTGAGAAAAATTGTAATAAAATGTTACGTAATTTTTATACATGACTCTTAATTTCTCTTCTCATCTTTTTTTTCTTAACACTAATTGCTACTTCCCTTATTTTTGCGAAATTCTATTTTTATTTGAATTATATTATCTATTATGATATTTTGGTGCTCAATTTATATTTTAATCGATAAATTTCCATTTTAAGATCTAGCTTAATTGATTTAGTAAGTTATTTTAGTTTTTAAGTTAGTTTATTAAGTTGAGTGACTTGCTGTTTAAATTCATTGCAGTGCAATTGAGCTGGTAAGTTTATCATTTATATTTCGTTTTTTTAAATATTGTATAGACATTCAATTTAATTCTTAAGTTTTCAATCAGTTTCAATCTCAATTTTGATTAAAATTCCTTCGCTTTATATGAATTTCTTTAATTATGCATTCTTTAAATACGATTTCGAATTCCATTCTGGTATAAGTGAGACAAACTCTAATTGACTTACGAGTATCAAATTTGGATTCCACGCGCTTTACATGCATGCATTAGCTACTTCATAATTCTATTATTTACCCGAAACCATTTCAAAACACTGACACAAAACTAATTTAGTAGGTATAATGAATATTGGAAATTCAATTATTTTGCATTTAGATTTTAAACCACTGGGGATAATTTTGGTCTCTTGTCGTCAGGCGGATGAATTATCGGCTTCTTGCATTTATAACATTCTAGCTTTCCCCGCGTAAATATTTATTTGCAAAGTACAAAATGGACTTTTCCACATCTAGATGTTTGGTGAGTTTTGCATCTTAATGAGTCCGACTCAAAAATTTACTCAATATATTTATTACATTTACGGAGGTTGTTTATTTGGTTGAAACCAAAGTTAAATTCGTTTTAAATGTAAAGGCTTTAAAATTCCAGTCTTTTCTCATTTTCAACGAATTGTAATCTCTCGCCAATTTGAAAAAGTTTAAACTTTTGTAAGTCCAGTAGTAGTATAATAGTTTCTATACCGAGAGCAGTATAATTAACGATTTCCTTGAGATTGGTTCAGGTTTGAGGCAAATAGAGTGAAAACCTCAAATTGGGGTAGATTGGGGGTAGTTTTCGAGCCCGCCCCTGGATGAGTGAAGAGTTCATCGGTTGCCGATCGACCAGTGAGCGTTGCCGCGAAGCGATCATGTGACCCGCTCGGTGAACGCACGGATGAGCGCGAGCAAGCGAGCCGCTGCAAGGGCTGTTGCCCGTTGGGATGGCAACGTCGCATTGCAGCGTTGGGGTTGCGGTCGATGCCGTTGGGGTGGTGATGGGAGCTCAGGGGGAGTCGCGAGGGTGGTTGGGTGCCAGTCGTCGTCCGAGGTGCTTTCCAGCAGTGCCGGCTCCGAGAGGAGAACCAAGTCCTTAAACTCTCCTGAAATTAGTCATTTCTTAGTCAAAACTTCAAAAAACCGTGACTACAGAGTCACTAATTTCAGCTACGGTAACTGATTTTCAGTCGGCTGGTCAGTCGTTTCATAACGTAATAAATTACGTTAATTTTTTCAGAGCTCAATTTCAGTATTTCTCGAGGTATTTCTTGAAAGTATTTTCATAAATTTCATGAAATTACCTAAAAAATTGATGCAGCAATAACTGGATTTTTAATTGCGATAACTGAATAAAACTTCTGTCGCATGTTTCTGAGAATTCAGGGAGAAATTTTCAGCAGTCTACTTTCTTTTACCCTCATTGGTTGCTTCACCAGCCTCTTTCTCTCTTTCTCTCTCATTCTGTCTTCTGCACTAAATCGATACGTTCCTCGTACGAGTCGTATATAGATACGCATAGGCATGTTCACCGTTGAAAAGTTGGGGGCAAATCTAAATGGTGATAGGAAGGGTGAGGGGGTGAAATAATTCCTTTTCGCTGACGGAGTCTAGAGAGTTCAATTTCTACCCCTCGCTTCATTCTGACCGTTTCTTCACATTAGGGGATGCTATTTTCACTGGGGTCGTTAAAACCTTTCGTACATTGGGCGAGATCAGGGTTGCCAACTTGAATCGAGACACAAATTCTCCCAATCTTTTGAAACTTATTCCACAGTTTTTAACAAAAATTCAATTTTTTTCTTAAATTAACTCTCCAAATATTTAATCCCTTGTCCGCTTTAATAGAATTTTGGATTTCGAAATCCAATTAAAAGAAATCCTACTAACAGAAATACGTATAAAAATCTCTTTATAATTAAATCCAGGAGAAATTTGTGTCCAATATAAATATTTATCGCGGATTATGTCTTTCAAAAAAGTATTTTCTGAGAAAACAAACTTTCTCATCACATTTCTCCTTTTCCTTGATATTGCAAACCATCTTCATCCCGAGAGGAAAGTTCTTGAGCGGATCGATTATCACAACTTCCTCTCAGATTTCCTGAAAAGTTTGAAGGTCGGGTCAACAATAATGGCTTTGTTATAGGGTTGTGTGTCGATAAGTCGATAATAGAGTTAGTTGATCTTTGACGGTGTTTCCAGTTAATCGGCTTTTTTTTCAAAAACTAAGCGCTGAAAGACTCGGGGGTCAAGAAAGAAATGATCCTGCCTTACTTCGAATTGATCTGATATGCCTAGGTACATTTTTCAAAGACCCATAGTTTTCCGGCTGATTGATAGGGGCAAAAGGGTAACTCGAGTAACGGCCAAGCCGTCTCGTTTCGTTCGTTTCACCCTACGAATGTCGATGCCAGAAAGTAACGAGTAACGATCGTTAAGACTTTCCACACGACATTCGATCGAGTGTCGTGTGGAAACTTGGATCGGTGTAATGGCATCGAAACTTCCTTCAGAGGACATTTTGTGTCGAACAAGTCGGAGACTTGTCCTTTCTCTCAAGCAAAGTTTCTCGTACCGGGAACGTTAAATTATACCTGTAGAGGTTGACAAGTACTGGGCAAAAACATCAATATACATAAATTCTGGTCTTTGAAATGATAGGGGTAGAAAATATACTTTTAATTAATTTATTTATTTTTACATGGAAATACGTCAAAGAAATAATTTGGAATTATTTTGAATTTTTGAAATATTAAAAAAACTGGAAAGAATGGAGAGAAATATTTGAAATATAAATAAGTTGAGTGAATTAATCGTTTCTACATGCCAAGAGGGGTTGCTAAGGTCTGACAAGCCAGACGGAGCTGTTTCTACTGAAACGTCGTTCGTCCTGGGTAGAAACAAGAGGTGGCAAAACGCTTCAGTAGAAACAGCCATTTACACTGACTCACCGTCAAGCAATATCACACCCAAGTCAGTGGCGTAGTCAGCATTTATTCTTGAGGTTTACTTAAGTATTCAGAAGAGTAGCATAACTTTGAATAAAATGTCCATAAAAGGACACTTATTTGCATATTATGGCAGTTACTGTTGTGCTGCACTTCATACTCAAAACTGATAGCTATAATCTGAATAAGTGCTGACTTTAGATCATTATCTTGCAGTATTACATCATTAAATCTGATTTTAAAATTGTTTCCTGTCATCACTTCTAAATAGCGTTAAATTTCTTCCATTAAAACTTCAATATTTTTTAAATTCATGATAATATTTTCAATTTCATTTTTCTCATTATTAGGTATATATATTACTATTCTTACTGTATTTTTAATCATGATGTGAGCAAAAGTATTGATTTTCTCTTGTTGGTAAAAAAAAAGTTGTATAAAAAGCTTCATTTCGAATTGACATTTCCCTATTGGCCTTTCTCATTTCTTTGGGGAATTTGGGATTCGTTTCCCCACTATCTTTTGAATGAAAGAATGTCTTTTCTATATTTACTGGGGTAGGAAAACAATACAGGGTGCAACTGTTTTGCACGATTGTTGGAAATTTTTGGCTCCCTCTTT
>JAUEJJ010000046.1:14289466-14302272 GCA_032164275.1 Synergus coniferae
CTGTTCTACGTTTTTCGTAGAATAGTTCAACGTAATTTAAAACCAAGAAGATTTTAATTTTTAATAAACTACCCGCCGTATCTTCTACTATAGAATTAGTTCTAGAAAATTTAATGAACTTTCTTTTTTCCGTGTAAGCTCCGAATTAAACAGGTTTTATCGAGCGTGTAAAATAAATCAATTTTGAAAGAATTTATTATTAAAACTATAAAACAAATTCGACACTGATTGTCTTAAAACTTGTGCAAAATCATGGTTACTGTCCTGAAAATTTGTATGTTGGTGAGAATCATAGTTGATCAAAGTTCTCTGACATTCGGTATGAAAAAATCGATTTACACCACGAATCTTTTCCCACGCTTTTGTCTTCTTCAGGGATCCCCATGTGCGAATCGTTCCCAACTGGTTCAGTCAGCGAAAATTACAAACTTCTCACACATTAGTGTTATCAGCCCCCTTCACAAGAAATTATTGATTAGCAGTCTTAGGGGAAAATATACCGCACACCAAGTTGAACAACTAATTTGTGTGTTCTAAGTTTCGACAACTAAACTCTATCTATATAATTTTGAATTCTAAAGCCTGCAATAAAAATTAGCATTCTTCAGTTTTATTTTTCAAATTGTAGATACTTTATAAAATATAAAGTACATCATTTTTCTAAAACTGGTTGACACTCGTGATTAAACGATCAGCTCTGGAATGGCTGCCAAACTGTTTTTGAAAACGTGGTACTCAGTCTGCAATTTTGCACACTCAATTTAAAATCGGTTGATTGAGTTAGGTCGTTAAAGGCGAGACCCTTATTTTCCTGGGTCACTGTACGAAAGGCGAGTGACCCGCAAGCTTTAGAAGCCACCTGGGAGCGAGAAGAGGAAAACAACAAAGCGTCGAAAACAAAGGATGAAACGATTAGGAAATTAATTAATGAATTGCAGCTGATTATTGGGAGTTTAAAAAATAGATTGTAGTTGAAAAGCTCGCTAAAAATCCATGTTTCAGGGACGAGCTTACTATATTTGCCCTTGAAATGTCGGAACGGTGAGTACGGCGGCTTCTCTTTTGCGTAAAAGCAACTCTTGCAAGTGCCTTCCAACATCTTCTCTCTTCTCTTCTGTGTTATATGCTGGTGTAACCGAGCGGAATAAATATTCTCGGAGCTCTCTAAACTATACTCTCAACCTACACGACTATACATTCTCATTACATCTGATGTCGTCGACTTTCTAAGGGTCTAGTCCCTTTTTGTAGTATAATAATATATTTCAACATAATTTCGATATTTGACAGCTTTCCGATATTTTTCAGCTTTTCACAGTAAAATCACTTCATCAATTTTGCTTCAAAATTTCTTCAAGTTGTCTATGAAATTATAATTACCATCACGAGACGTGTCACCTTCCCTTTGAGTTCGAGCATAATATGACGGAACAATAAAGCACTATCGAGATATTTTAGATTCAAAAAATTTTGATTGAAAAGTAGTGTCCTGGTGTTCAAAAAAATCTTGAGAATCTTGTAAACTAACTAAAATATGATAAACTACCTTTATCATATCGTAAACATCATCAGAGATGTTTCCCATGTAGGAATCATGAAAACTAAATCAACAGAATTCATACTTTTCTGCCTACATCTCATTTCCGTCTGCATCTCATTCAACTCAATCTCTTGCATCAAAATAAGCTAACTTTCCTTAAAATCAATATCTATCCTCGGAAAAGCGATTCATCTCCCCTGGAATCAGGAAACTTGAATGTGCGTTTTCATGCGTGCTGCAAAGTGCATGGACCACGCAGACTTGCTGGCACACATGCAAACTTCTACATAGCGTGCCGAGAACGTTGGATCGTTTGCTGCCGGTAGCAACGACCCTGGATGCATCGACTCCTGGGGTAGTTCTGGGAAGGGTAGTGGAGAGCCAGAGAGGAGAGAAATAGGCAGCGAGAGAGTGAGAAAGCGAGAAGGAAATCGAACTCGAGAAAGTGAGAGGGAAAGATATAATCGGGGAAGAAGGGGAGGAAGATGAGGCGAGAGGGATGGAAGGGCCGGAGGAGGAAGGAGGGAAAGAAAAATAGAGGGCGAGAGGGAGTTATAGACGGGAGGTAGGGTTTCCGGGACTAGGGGAGTCCCCCTTTGTTTACTGTCTCTCTCCCTCTTTTATCAACCCCTATTCGCTTCTCTGTGTCCTCTTCTTTCTTCACTCTCCCCTCCCCCTCTCACTCTCTCACACTTCCTCACCCTATCTCTCTATATCCCTCTCTATTCCACTCTATCCATCCTTGTTTCTCTCGGTACTCGGTGCTGCTGCTCTCTGGCTCTTCGGCTCTTCACGCTATTGATCCCACAGCATCCACCGCGAAATAACGACGTACGCTCCTGCCCGGTAGCGGAAGGACAGTTTGCGGGGTTGCTGCTGCAGCGGCCAACAGTATCCTAGCAATGTGAATTGTCAATTCTAGGGATGGAATTAATTACGGGTGGATACTGTTAATTTTAGTCCATTCGCCACACTAGGGACTTGTGGGACTTCACTTATGCTTGAATTTTATCTTAAAGGGATGGGACACATCACTTTTTGAGTATGATAAATTAACGTGATGATCCAAGGACCATTTTTTATTTTTTTTTTAAACTCAGGTGTACATATATTATGCATTCCAGGTCTTCACAATATTCATAACTTATTTGAGAAGTATTAGGATGTTTGAGTAATTTAGAGAATTTATTTTTCTCAATCTAATTTCTTCTGGTGAATTTATTTAACTGATTGTTTTACTTTAGGGTGGAGAGAAATTTAGCGGGAACTTAAATTGAATAAAATAGAGATCATCTCAGGAAGGAATCGTCGTGTCGTTGATTTAGTAAGTGAGCTTTTGTTGGATCCTGCATTTCATTTTCGTGGTAATTACTTTGGTTGATGAAAGGAATTTTTAATGAATTGAAGATTTGTTTTATTTTAAAAAAAGTAGAAAATTTATGAGGGTAATTCAGTATTTGAGGCGAATATTTAAGTATTGGTCGGATTTATTTATTTTCTGTCAGGAAGCATTTATCTAAAGTTTTTTTAATGCTAATCAAACTTGCTCATAGTACGCTTACAGTTCATTTGTAAGGGGAGAGCTATTCCACACGATAAAAAATCACCCTTCAACGACGCCCTTTCCCTTGCAATTTACGGATTAGGGCTAGAAATATTTCCTGCGATATTTCCCATAAGCAACACGGAATTTTAGCCCGGTTTTTGAAGACTGCCTTTTCTCGCTTCTATTATTTTCTGCTAATTCTTGGTACGCCAAAAGACTAAATAAACTCAATATGAGCAGTACTCTGAATATTAAAATTCCCAAGTGGAATAATTTTTATTACCTGAAAAAATTGCCCCAGCATAACTCAATAAACATTTATCGAAAAACACTCCGAAATTGTGTGCAAATCATTGGATGACTGATTGGCGTTTGAAGAGACGTGAGTTCCACGTCGAGAGTGGATTTACTGTTTATTTGAATTTTTAATTAGTTCGTGAAGGGGTAAAAATCAGTCCGAGTGGCACTAGCAGTCCGATTCTGAAACACTCTGTCGGACCAGCAGAGCTTATTTGACTAGATGGAATCGGGGAAGTAATTTTTGGTCCGGTTGGCCACCCTGACTCCACTCTGACGGTTGACAAATTAGCATAACAGGGAATCGATCCAACCGCCGAGTCAACCCCGACTCCGAAGAGAGAAACCCCCTGCCAGTCGTCTCGAGTGCCAGTTAGGCATCAATGCAGGGTAAGATCTGATATAACACAGACGTTCGTTATTACTTTCATTTTTTAAATGTTTTTTTTTTGGCAGTTCTCACGAAAACGGGACCCTTCTACAAGAAGTAATTTCGTGTCGATCTCATGCTCATAATAAGGGCCATTGCAACTCGGTCGACATAACAAACGATTTTTTAAAGACCTTACAGAATGCATTTTAATTCTTTCGCCAGACGGCCGCCATGTTTTGCCCGCTGTAATTGAAACCCTGAGGGCCATAAGGGGTAAACGACGCTTTGTTCGGAATTTAGTTTTTCATGAAATCTCGTCGAGAGCACTATTCTGGATACAAAGAGAGACTGTATTTTTTGTGTGGAACAATTTTCGTTGTTACATTTTCAGTCAAATGGATAAAATTAGTTATCAAAATTTTCCTTGATTTTCGTCGACTTTTCGATAGGATAAAGTTTACAAAGTATTTCATTAACGTTTTTAAAAATCTGAAAATTCAAAAACAGTCAAAAGGAAAGTTTCGATAAATAATTTCTTCCGTTTTTCAGTATTTATTAAAGGACTTGTGTTACCCCGTTTTAAATTTATACTTAGGATAATTACCAATTAAACATGAACTGGATTTCATTTTATTAATAGAAGGAGGTATTGATTTTGTTTATTTCTGTCAAGGAAAGAGATTCAGAACTTAACCAACTCGTCTTTGTATGTATGAGGTTCGCATTTAGGGGGATGAATGACCAGAAGAGTTACCAGGACCCTATTTCGAGTCCGGATTTCTGAGTGGCAGGATTCAAATCTCTCAATTACAACGCTGGTCCCATATATACATTTGATATCAAAGGATTTTAGTTTGTACTGGTTCTCAACCAGTTTTAAGACTCATTTGGGAATAATTAGCTTTTAATTCCAATTAAATTGCTAAAACCTTATCATTTAAACTTCCAACGTCTTTAAGATTAAATAATAAAATATTAAAAACAATTAGCATTTATGAACTCTCTTTTATTTTTCGACTTATATAGTATAAGACCTGGTGAATACGTCGCAGTGGTAAATTTGGCGCAACCTTCTTGCGCCAAAAAACCTTGTATAAACCACGTGGCCAATTTTCCGGCGACTTTTACCCCCAACTCTTCCCCTCCACCAATGAGGCGTATTTTTCTGATTTTTCCTGTAGTTCTTCGCCATTGGGTGGCACTAGGCTTTCCAAAAAAGAAAAAAAACAATCATGTTTTTGATAAATGGCTTCGATATTCTCGAGATATATACCTATCCTCTATTTTTCCTGATTTTGTAGAATTATAATATTCCACCATTCTAGTTTAGATTAAATTAGCATATTAACTGATCATTGAAAACAAGAAAGGAATATTTTGTGGTGGATCTAAAATTGTAGATTGTGGAGGAGTCGGGAATCGTTCTCTGGCCGGATGTATTTCACAGGCTGTGAATAATGGGAATCTGCAATCGTAATGTCGGTCCAGGTAATTTATAAGAGCTGGATAGAGATCCCGGGCCGCGGCTCGGCAGCGACAGGGCGCTGCCGGAGGGTTGGTTCGGGTGCGCGGAAGGGGTTGCTACGGGGTTGATGGCAAGCCCGCGAGACCAGCAGAGCTCTGTACCAGGGGTGTATCCACCTCGGTGCATCGAGGGGTGGATTCTCGCTCGTTCACTGGGGTCAGTGCCCTCTCGTAACATTGAACCACCCTTTGGTGCAGTCACGGGCGAGCAAAGGGCGCATGCGCTTTTCCCACCCTCACTTTCGACCCTGCAGGTTCCACCGGCCGGCCGGTCGACCGGACGTCTCCAACTTTTCGTTTTTCCATCTTTTCCTCCTCCTTTTCTTTTCCTTCCTTCACTCTTTTATTTTCTTTTCTTACTCCTCTTTTCCTTTTTTCCCTTTCCGCCTCTTTTCTTTTTTCCTCCTTTAAGTCCTACTCCTTTTTCTCTTATCCACCGATTTCCTCTTATTCAAACAAGATTAGCCCCAAAAGTTACCCGTCTCTTCTTATAAGCTCTTGAATCTCAGGAAAAAGGACTATAAAAGCACATGTTTCGAGAGTATTTATATTTACTAATGCTTAATTAAAGGGGTGAAGAAAAAAGAGTTTGATTATTGTTCTTATATTTACTTATTTTTCTTATAGTTTGATAAATTTCTAGTAATTTTACAAAATGATTGCTGAAAGAACTTCTTTAAAAGACGTTGGTGAAATTACAGAATTAAGGTTCTGGACGTTTTTCGCTAGTTTAACGGAGTTTAACATAATTTTATAATTTCGTTTCAGTCTGCAGGTTCGGAGGCAGATGAGAGGGTGTTGTAAGTGGCGATATATTGTCTAGTGTCTACGTATGGTATTACGAACGCGCATCCTGTATGCAAAGAGTATTATACATGCGGATGTTACACTAGGGAAATAATGGTGAAGTACTGTTTAGTGGGAAACATACGTAACTCGAGACAATTGGAAGGTTTTTCAATTTGGTGAGGGATTCTGTTATGTTGATTTGTATTTTACCGAACTTAATGGGAAAATATAGCTGCTTCATGTTTCAAAGTTGAACAATTTCGAGTTTTGAAGCGTTAAAAGCGAACGATCTGGGTTTTACTTTAATTTAAAGCTAACATTGCATATTTTAATGTATATATTATATATTATATACATTAATGTATATTAAATATATATTCATTGAAATATACGATGTTGGCTTTATATATATTGAAATATTGAAATATTGAAATCTTTCCTACACCGATTTCAGATCTCAATTACTGGTTTTATAAAACAAGTTTCATTGAAACAGCTTTCGTTAATGATAACTTTCTTAATCACTATTATTCAACTTTGATAAAAAGAAATAACTTGAGTGATTAAAATTTGTTGCGAGCATATCGAGATGCCAAAATTGAGTTGTGAATACGCGCTGTAACCGTAAAACAGTTTTTGCAACCCCCGAGCAGCGAACTCCCTCGATTGTTCTAGAGGCGTTGACGGGGTTGTGTGTCTGAGAGAAAGAGAGGGAGGGGGGTGAAATGGTGCGGGGGGTGGCGTGGGGAGGGCTGGTGTGACGGCCTCGTTTCCAGGCACGCGGGACTTGCATTGCTGCTCGTTGAGAATCTACGATGAAGAAACGGTTTTTTCATTTATCTTTTAATTTTTTTTTCACGCTTGTCCTTCCTTTTTCAAAAAATTGCAGAAAATCAAGGAATGTCGATACAAGCATTTGCTATTAGAGAATTGGTATGGCCTGCAACGGCGTATCATCTGCGTTTGATATTCCACGACAGTGAATTATTCCTAGTGCAAATGCACTCATGAATACACGTGGGGGAACGTCTATTAGTTTTAAATAAAATTTATTAGATTTATTCGCATACGAGATGATTTGTGATTTTGTACGAGTGTATCTCTATGGGACGTGAATTCTTTTATAAAATTATAGAGAGAACGAGAAAATGTACAATTTAAAAAATGTATACCATAGTTTCGACCAACTCTTTTTTTAAAAGGTATATTAATGATGAAAGTGCTGTTTGAATTTTAATTAAAATTCATTTAGTATTATCGGAAATTAAATCCTTTATCTTTAACATCCACCAATATTGTCTATAGTAATTTTCAACAAAACGATTCTGTTGAAAAACAAAAGCGGCGATTTATCCGTTGAATTTATGCTCTCGAAAACGAATCGAATTGGAGGGGAAAATTGAACAACCGCATGAGAGAAATATTTCATGTCGAAAATTCACGAAGCAGAATCGAACACTAGGGTCCGGGTAAAATTGGATTTCGGATCAAGGGATTGAGGGATAATTATTTACCATTTCACGATGAAACTAGTGTCACCCTGTGGATGGTATAAACGAGCACAGGTTCATGCTTGACTCACACTCAGTCGCTCAGCTGACTAGTTTTCGGGGTTGTTTTGTGCGGAACAGGGGTGAAATAATGAGGACAGGGTGTTTTATTTCATCCCAGTGTCATGATGTATCCACCCTGTCTAAAATACAATGGTGGGGTTTAAAATATTATAATTTAAACTCATCCAAGTTGTAATCTTTATATATGTAGGGGACTTTTATTATTCTAATAAGTTAAAGGTAAGATCCTTTAAATTTTTAAATCATTTATTTCTTCACAATTCAAATTGTTGTTTATTTTTAAAAGCTGCGACTTCTCGGATAGACGTCTGGAAGCACCACCTATATTTAATTAAAAGTTCTTGCTGATAGATTTTAAAGGAGACTGAAATATCTCTGCAAGACATATATACGAGTATATATATAAAGCTCAAAGCAACGCGATAAAATTGCATTTACTACATTATGTAATTGAAACTAAATCACGTTTAAGGTATAACTTTTTTATTTAACTCAATTACTATAAAATCTACTCTGAAAGTAAGTTTGTTTTAGTAACTTCGTTACCTACATCGATTCTATCCATGTTGTGAAAAATTTTTGTAAAAAATGGTCATTCTTCTTCATCGGGAAGGAATCTATCACAAAACGATTAATTCGAGTGAAGGAAATTACGAAATCAATTACTATAATTAATCGCAAATAATTATATAATATTATCAAATATGAATGATCACTATTTTAATTGTTTTCTATCATTATATTTTGTGAAAAATATTCCAAAAGAGTCCGAATGTCTAAAGTACATCGCTGCAAATCTGAAAAGTCACAGAGGGTGAAAAAATGAGGACAGTATTTTTTCTATCCCACTGCACTGTCACATGTGTCACATGACATATCGTGTTATTCACCCTGTCCTCAATACAACCGTAGACCGTAGTCGGTAGTCAAACCTTAAGGGGTGTCCTCTATACATATTTCCAAAGCTCGTTGATCGCACTAGGGGTGCAATGTGCATGCCTAAGGAAAGTATTTAGAAGGGGCCAATTTTTAGGAGGCTAGGAGGATCTATTCGAGAAAACCCCACATGAGGTGACGAGTGACGTGAAGGGGTGGCGTGCAACGAATGGAGATCGATTCTGAGTCTGGGTCAGGCGAGGGCGTTCACCCCCAGTTGCAGCCCGGGAGACACGGAACCCGGATCGTGGGTGCGGGATTCGGAGGGTGAAAAGGGGGTGCAGAACACTCCCTTCGTGTGTGGGCAATGTCCTCGGCCTGAATCACAAGTTTTACGAGAAGATCTCAAATTTTCGAAAAGATTGTAAGATATTTTCATCGTAGATGCATAATTTTCAAACTTCACACTTCTTGTTCGAGGCTTTAGAGCTAGAGGTGAAAGTTAAGACTCTTTTGGATGGCATCACTGAATAGCGATGTTGTTATATTATTGGAAGGGTAAAATAGATATGAATGAATGTGACGTTAGTGAAATCAATACGTTTCATGTCGAGAAAGCCTTTCCGTCGTTTCAGAATTTATTTTTGATACATTGGAGTGGATCACTAAACAGTATTTTGCAGATTCTCTAAATAATTAATGCAGCGGAAATTACTTTTTTATGAGATTTTTTACTCAAAAAAGAGGGTTGATGGTACAAAACTTTATAATTGAGAAGTCAAAACTTCAAAGCAACATTCAAAAGATATTCAAAGTATTTAAAATTTGATCTAAAATTTTTCGTTAAAAAATATAAAAACGTGTATTACGTGCCCTATTTTATCTTTTAATTGAGGTAATGAAAGAGCGATATTGCGCTTTAAAAAGAGGTAGAGTTTCGTAATTATGATGGCCTTTGCACGCGTCAATTAAATGAAAATGGACTATTAAAAAGTAAATATCAAGTAAAGTTTTTAATACACCCTAAATTATTTTTTATAGAAAGGCGTACCTTCTATGTTAAATATGTCATTATTCGGTGAAATCATAGCAATAGCTAATATATTAGCTTTTAATAATATTATTTATTTTTATTATTTGTTTTTCTATTATAATATAGAAAAAGAAGATATTGTAGCCAAATTATATGCTGTTACTAAAAATAAATATTCACGAAGATTTCTATATATAAAACAATGCATTGCTATTTTAAATCGTACCCAATCAATGACCTACGACTAGCGATCAATAACCCATAAGTAGTATAACATATTTTAACTCCGCTGAGCTAGTCTCGCGTATTACTGATCGAAATTTCAAGTACAATAATAATGGAAGATTTATTTCCCTGATTTTCCTCAGAACAATTTGTAATACATTAAATTAACTTAACTTAAAAGTATAGAAACTCGTTTATAAATTTCTTCTTAATTTTTATTTTATGCAATTTCATTGTACGTTAATTATTAATAATAATAATGAAAATAATTATCGTCAGAACAAACCGAGAGTTCACCTCATTTACTGATAACTTCACTTCTAGTTTGAATATTTCAAGACATTTAGAAAGATTTTAAAGGATTTCAAGATATTTTAAGGAATTTGAAGAAATTTAAAATCTTTTCAAAAACTTGCAGAAAAATAAAATTTAAAGAATTTTAAAGAATTTCAACTGTCATCTCAAAATTTTGATTTGACTAATGTAAAATAAGAGATTTAATGATAAAATGAGGAAACATGATCAACTAAATTGTCTTTTGTACCTTCCACTTTAACCTGGTATCCCAGGAGCGAGTCCCAGGACGAGGTGAACGATCGACGGGGTGGTGGTACGTGACCTTTTGCAGGAAGGATAACGGAAGGGGTGAAGTTGTAGTGGGGGTGGTCTGTGGGGGTGAATGCACGTATTTTGCCACGTATAGTGCACGTACAAGGATGCCAGGCGACTAATTGATAACCGATAACTGAGGCACCTCTTTAGTAGAATTACAAAGGACGTGAGGGCGATTGGAACCAAAAGGATTAGATGAGGTTCAACAGCAAATCGTCGATGCCTGTTTGCATGCGAAATTATTGCGGAAAGCAGGCCGCCTATCGCTATCGTACGACATACGTGCACTGAGTATCGTACACGCCGGGAAACGGGAATCGATGCAGACGAGGTTTGCACTCGGCTTGACTCTCTTCACCCTGTAGAGAAATATTCTCGAGCATTCAGCCTTCTTCCCCAACCGTAATATTCCGAACAGATATCATCAAAGGACGTTTATACGACTTTTACAGCTCAGAAAGTCAATATCTTTAAACGTACCATCTTCTCTAAAGGAATCCACTTTTATGATATTATTAATCATTTTCTTATGGGCACATCTCTGACTTAAATTTTATGACAGAGTGAAAATGGAAAAGTAATTTAATTTAGTTGCATCCTTCCTTTTACGGGAAGGGATGAAAATTCAAGTTTTAACATATTTTAGAAATATGAAAAACCATGTGGGAGAGAATGTGTTTGGGAAAAGTTTTGGAAAGAAAGTTTGGAAAAAGCTATTTGAAAAAGTTGGGGAAATCGGGTTACAAATGGGTGGAGAGAGATATATTTGGATCAAGTTAGAATCTTTTTTTAGGAACGTTTCTTTCTTACAAATAAGCTAGCAATCTACATTATAAAATATATACATATATTGAATAAGGGTTTGCTTGAGCCCTAAGTGTTCTGGATCGATAAAAATAAGGCGGGGTAAAAGTCAGTGCTGTCACTAACATGTGAAATCAGAAAAAGTGAGGTACTATGTCCATCAATTTAGTATTTTATTTTCAATCATATGATTTAAAGGTCGTTGTCGCGCCCTTGTTATTGCAGAAAATAGAAAAACTTTTAATTTCTCTCTTCATTCTCTATCTTGAATGTTTAAAATAATATTTCGAGAACAGAAAAAATAAGATAAAAATTTATTAAATATAAAAACCTTTAACAATATTCGAATCAGAATTAAATGTTACGAGGAAAAGTGTTTAAGTAGTCACTGCCGGATTTAGTCAGCCAACGTTTCACATCTTTGAGGAGAATTCAGATTTGAATTCTATGCTTTTTAGATTAAAAATTGTTGTGAATACAACTCATGTTGAAAATTCAAATGATTCAAGTATTATGTGTCTCATGTAACGTTCTTTTTGGGAATTCTAGACTCATCCACCCCTATATGTAAATAACTTTTTTTTTAGTTTCGCCATTGGTAAATCATTATCTTTTATGGTAAAACTTATATATATATATTTATTACTTATTATATATTATTAAACTTATATATATTATTTAATATATGATATTAAATATCAATTAAAAAAAAATCACTGACCTTTATGTAACAATTATAAACAAAAGTTATTGTAAAATTATTTTGAGATTAAAATTTTTGAATTTTATGAAGTAAAATGCAACATTGTAAGAATTTAATTCCAAGTTAAAAAAAAAGAACTGCAAAATCATTTATATGTTTTTATCGATTGTAAAGCTACATAACGTAATGTAACGCAATCTACAAAGTTCAGGCCATGAGCGCGTGGCGCTAGCTGCCGGGAATAAAAATCCTGTCATCTGGTTGGAATTCCTGGAACTGGAACGTAGATTCCAGTATTTTCAGATCTTCCTGCGAGATGTCAACAATTTCTTATTCTCAATCATCAACATATAGATAGGAAAACTTCAGGGGAACACTAAATTTGAAAACTTTGGGCAATCTTTGCTTTCGGCAAATTCGGTAACATAAAATTGGGGAACGTTACGAGTAAGTTATCGGTAAATTACCGGTAAACTCGTAAATTTTTGTTAATTTAAACTTTAAATAAAAATTGAAAACAAATTTTTAAATTTAAGTTCTCGAATTTTCTGGCATAATTTCGAACTCTAGGCAAATCGTAATCAGAGTTAGAGAGAGAAAGAAGGGATGATATGGTAACCCATCTCTTTCTGTAGAACGTGATTGGCGGAGGACGTCGATTTTAATCGATGATCGAAGTTTCCAACCAATCAGATTTAATTGTTGCCATCTCACCTCTTCTTTCTCCCTTTACTGCTGGTTGTAAATTTTGTTCCCTCAAAGAGTGAACACTTCATATATATATTGTACATATATACTCAATTCGGTAAAAATTCTCAAAAATCAGGCTAAAGCACGGTAGTACGACTCCCATGTATTTTTTTGACCAGATATTTGCTGCGCCAACAGAGCCATCTTCAGTTGGACTCCA
>JAUEJJ010000046.1:14302372-14316268 GCA_032164275.1 Synergus coniferae
TGTACTACCCCTCTACGAAAGTTTATCTGAGTTTATCAGCCTTCCTGTCAAAAGTCTTCAATTGGTTTTTCACTGATATTAAGTGCCATTAAGCATTAGAAAATTCATCTGTTATAAAATTGTTTTTTGATTATTAAAAATGGAGTCGTCTGACTAAAGGTCAAATAAAAGAGTATAGTGAATTAATTTATTCAGTTCTTTTATGAGAGGTTATGGTGCAAAGTACTTAAAAATAATATATTAAAATAGAAATGGGTGTTCTACTAGGAGTTGGAATCCTTTTTTTTATATTAGTTATTGTATTTTTGACGGTAAAACAATTTTGGCCGAACCGGCTAAAAAGTGTGGAAAATAAACACGTCGTGGTAATTTTTCACTATGAAAATTATTATTAAATACATATTTTATTGTATTTATTTACAAAATTTATTTATTTGTAAATGTATTTCCATTAAAGTAGAGTTACTTGAATATTTCTTATAAATAATAATAATAATGATAATAATAACAATAATAATAAAGAAGTTAGAGTATAATTAACATTAATTTATTATTTTGTTTAGATAACCGGTGGTTCAAGTGGTATAGGAAAATGCGTGGCTATTATAGCCGCCAAAAATGGCGCCCACGTGACTATAATAGCACGGGGCATTCAAAATCTGGAATCTGCAAAAAGCGAAATTCTCCGAGCATGCAGAAACAGGGACACGCAGAAAGTCGAGTATTTGTCCCTGGACATTGGAAAAACTTACGAGGATGTGGAAAAATCGTTGCACGATCTCGAAAAGTCCATGGGACCAATTTACATGCTGGTAAATTGCGCTGGCACAGCAATTTGTGGAAAAATCGAGGACACCACAGTGGAAAGTCTAAAATTGATGCTTGACCTGAATTTTCTGGGTACTTTTTACTGCATAAAAGCTGTTGTGCCGAAAATGAAAAGTAGAAAGGAAGGAATTATTGTTGTGACTTCTTCCCAAGCTGCTTGCACAGGTACAATTTTTTAAGAAAAGAATTACATGTTTTCATCGATTAAAATGATAGTTCTTACATTAGAAAAATTTTCCAAGATAATTAACGTTAAATTTCATTTTTAACAGGAATCTTCGGTTACTCAGCTTACAGTAGTACGAAATTTGCCCTTCGTGGACTGGCTGAAAGTATTTCCATGGAATTATTTCCATACAATATATCGGTGACACTTAGTTTGCCACCTGATACTGATACTCCAGGTTTTGCTGTTGAAGAATTGACGAAGCCTTTGGAAACTAAGTTAATATCACAAACTGCTGGTCTTTTGAAACCTGAAGATGTTGCAAACACATTGTTTAAGGACGCCTTGGTAAGAACTTAAAAATGTATATTATACATAGAAATACTTGGAATGAATTTTAAGACATATAAACAGATTTTTTAAATATCTTCTTTCATTGGAAATTTTCATTAATGTCAAATATATTTACAGGCTGGCAAGTTTTTTTCGATAATCGGCTTCGAGAGTTTTATATTGACGACCCTTTCTGCTGGAATGTCACCTTTTTCGTCCTGGTGCGAAGTCCTAATTCAGTCAATGCTGATGGGTTTTTTGAGGATTGTTGGTGCTTTTTATCTGGTTTCTTTCGAAAGAATAATCTTGAACTGTATGAAGACTCGTGATCAGAGTAAAAAATTAGAGTAAATTTTATACTGTCTTTGAAGCCACAGACTTTAAAATAATTTCAGAATTTGCATGAAAGCAAGTTTAAATGTTTTGTGATCATAAAATAAGTAATATTTCTCTATATATTAATGAATAAAAATACTTCCCTAATTCTGTATTTTTCCATTTCTCTATTTAGGTAAAGAAAACATCCTGTTTAATAATATTTTCCCTTGTAATTAATATTAAAAGATTTTAGCTAAAAGTCATTCTTTATGATTATAAATTATAATTATTTGAAAATGAAACATGTGGATATGGAAGTTAATAAATTATTTGAAGTAATTAAAAAATACATTTCTTAACGGTGTGGCTTAGTTTTATTTAGTATCCCGTAATTTTATAGTATAGTGTTCTTCGTTAAGCTGTATGGGTTTTATACACATAGAGCAGGACTGTTCTTCGCCCATTTTCACAGAAGTTAAAATTGAAAACGATGCTTGATCTCGTATTCTCAAGAGTTTTTTTGACAAACGATGATCTGATACTCGAGCTGCACCTGAATTTCGAATTTCGAATAGTGACTATTCATTTTGTAAATCGCAACATTTTAAAACATTTTTCGCAATAGCTACAATATTTGAAATAATTTGCTAAAATTGCTTTAATTTATACTATTCAGAAAATAATTAATATTCTTAAGATATATTATAGATGTAGTAATTACACTAAACTATATAAAATATATAAGTATTTCATATTATCGTAAATATTCAGATGCACCTCAAAATCAGCATATGATTTACAAATGTAGATATAACAAAGTTTTTTTTTGTAATTTAATGACTGATTTTTAACATTTATGCCTTCGCTCAAACACTCATTTTTCCCATTTATTCTTTTTCACTTTGTTATCCATCTTCACTTTCATTCTCGCCTCTCATCTCTGTAAACTGTTTTGTCAACCTTTCACGGATTTGAGACTCTTTTTATCTCAATACGTTTTATTTTTTGTGTTTCTACTTGAGAGCGGGAAAGCTCGTTTTCAGATCCTCTACATCGTAATTCTTTCTCTCATTTTCCGATCTTTTTTGTACTTCTTCATAGACAAAGAAAGATTCAAGTTTTTTCTGTGAATAAACAAAAGTTTACAGAACACTAGACTTCTATTGATTGTTTTCACTGTTTCGCTTTCAAGTAAATTCACATTGTTCGTAAAAGATTTTTCAAATCCGCGGAATGTCGCACTGGGAAAATATCTCATTGCTTATTCGTTTGTTCGAAGATAATTTTATTGTATTATAGAAATCACGAAATTCGACGAGTAGACGAATAAGCAGAGTGCGATAACGATTGATTATATTTATCGCCTTTTATAAACGCAATAACTTTTAAAAACGATAAACGCTCGTAGAGAGGAAGTTCGCGCATTAATTTCTCATGTTGTTTTTTACATACTTAATAATAGTGATTAAAATTGCAATAATAGTAGACACGCCAGTACAACAACGAGGCTTCGATTATAATTCGACATTCATACTGTGAGAGCATTTCTTGAGCCTAACAGAAATACGTCGAAATAAAATACTAGCGGACGGGAGGGTCGACGTAACTGTCTGCCGTCCCAAGAACTTTGTTAAACGATACAAAAAATATAAGAAATTAAATTGACTGGAAATTCAATTTGAAATTTTGGGGGATTCATTAAAATTGAGGCATTCATTAAAATTCCTTGACCCAAATTTCAAGCCAAAGCGTCCGATATATATTCGCATATTCAAAGGCAGATAATTTACTGAATCAATCATCAAAGCTCGCTAAGTAAACTACTGCAAAATTTATATCGTAACATCGTTCTCAGGATCGGGCTCCAATATACAAATGAAAAATCAGGATCGCTCAGTAATCGCACATTTATGAAGCGAACTTATAAGGCGTCGGTACTTAAATTCTACATTAGATGTCGGTACAAAAATTTACAACACTCTATACGATCTTTTTCTCAAAGGAACGACCGAGACTTTTGATTCTTTCAAGAAGCTGTTCCTCCGTCGAGGAAATCTCAAAAGAAAATTTAATAAAAGTCTCTTACCGGCAGTCACCGGCATCTCAAGTGATGTTAATTTAATTTTCAGATGTCGATAGTAAGAATCTAGGATTCAAATGAAAGTTTAAAAAAAAAAAATATGTAAAATATTTTCGGCAGTTGTTTTCTTTTTAGAGGAAATGAAAATGGAGAAAGTCTGTAAATTACAGAGAAGATTGAAAATAGTGGAAATAATGATTATAGGATGAAACTGATTTTTTTAATGGCAGTCCCAGTCGACCCTTTCGCTACAGTAAAATGCGTCGCTGGACCAACAACTTTGAGAAGTCAGTCGAACGAATTTATCCTGTCTCACTTCTCGATGCATCATTATTATACATATTAAATCATACATTATTTATTCGTCTCCATTTACCTATTACGACTTACGCTAATGCGTTAATTATTGTTACTCCCATCGCGTGTGGCCAGCCCGTGCTATCCTCACAGCCATCCGTATATACATGAACGCAATTTGCAATTCGAATTCGTGCCTGTTTTCTATGCCAGTGGAGAAATTACCCTTTCTGGGGTCGTCAAACTTCAAAATTCACTTCGGGAACGAATTCCAATTTCTAAATTTAATGCTCTTGCCGGATACATAATTTTATTTCCTAAATTTCACTTCCTAAATTTCAATTTGTAATTTCGAAATTACTTTCCAGAGTTCAAGTTAGGCCTGCAATTTTCGAAATTCATTCAATTGAAAGCATTTTTGTTTTGATATTTTTCGCATTTCTTACTCCCGGGAAAGCTAAAATTTTTATTTTGTGAGTATTTTTTTTTATTAGACAGAAATGATATTTCTCTTTAAGAGAAAAATAAATGGTAAAAAGTGTTTATGACCTATAGGAAGAAGGTACGATATGCTTTCCTATATACATCAATTTTATTGTGAGGTTTGGAAGGAAATAATATTTATATACATATATTATTGCTAAGCTAGGCGATGGCTTGTCGAAAGAAAAGGGAGAAAGCCTCCTTTTCTTAGATTTCTTAAAACTAAAAGTCGTTGTAAATTTTGTTTTACAACTAATTGATTTTTTGTCCGTTTTGAACCGGGTAGCACAGGCGGCCAGACTCGTGTCAAATGTTTCGACGATCCAGAAATTATGACACAATAACGGTATTTTAATATAACACGTAGGCATATCATAATTAACGGTATGCACTTATACTATTTATTTACAGACAATTACATGAATCGTAGATATCTTTTATCGTCTCTTGCAAGTAGGTTTCCTTTCCCTGTTCGATCCCTGATTTTAGTTTTATTATTTTCACACAATTTCTCTTGGAACTCGATCGAAATAAGAATTTTGGATTTCATCTTTTTGAGTTTGATATTAGCAAGAATTTTTTTGGGAATTAATTGAAGCTTTTAGACAATCTTGGCGTTCTCTTCTTACTTTAAAGATTTTTAAAATTTATGAAATGAATTTAAAATAATATTGATTTCAAATTGACTGATCAAAGTTTTTAAAAATAACGTAAATTTATGATCGATTACGTCTCGTAGGGAATTAAGAAAATTCTTTAATTATTTTTTCTGACAATAGTCTTTAAGAATTGTATATTTGCAATAAAGCTGGAAACTAAAATAAAATCAAACCAATATTAGATTTTACAAGGCGAATTTAATTATTATGAAAAAAGTTTTAAATTACTTGAATATATAATGGCGAAGAGAAAATTTTATGAAAAGTCTAAATTAGAAAGTGTCGTCGCTTTACATGCTTTTTAAAACTGGAATCTTTACATTGAAAAAGTCCTCTAAATGGAAATAATTTTAAATTTAAATGTTGAAACTTAGTTAGCATACCTGAAATTTAAAATTTAGAGTAGAATCCATTTTTAAAAGACGTAAAAACTCATCTTTTGAATTAAAAATCCTATTTCAAATAAAATTCATTTAAATAACAATGGGTTTTAAATGCATTTACTCTTAGTAAAAATTCACCTTTTGCTACTTAAATTTACAGTGAACTGAACAGTATTTAATAAAGATAATTGAATTGTTGAAATATGAATTAAAAATAGAATATCGTACAGAAGTTGAGGTAAATGTACGGAAATGAAGCGGATCAAGAAGAGGAAATCTTATAAAGGGAAATTGATGTATTTTTAATATCAATTTTTGTTAAAGTGATTTGATTATTTTAAGTAAGTATTATTCATTTTCAGTTTTAATTTTTTCAACCGTGATGTTTCTGTCAAATAAAAAATTGAGTTACATTGATTTAAAAATCGTTTCCAATAATAATATTTTTAAAATGGATTAAAAGCAGAATTGCACTTGGGAAAATAATCCGAATCTACGTTTGAAAAGTGGATAATTAAACAATATTGCAGAAACTGTGAGAGCCATGAGTGAAATAGAAATTAAATTTACACTGAAAAGGCTTTCAATTTTTAAAAGCGGGCAAACTCCCGGTTGGGGAATTCTACTGCAATTTTAAAACAATTGCAATTTAACACTTTATTTAACCACCGAATTTTTTGAACTGGAGATGAATGTGTTCAATGTTCATTCTTTCATTTATTTATTTATTTTTTTAATCAGTCTAGACTATTCGCTTCGCGCCTGTACGATATTTGTTTGTAAATAAAATGAATTTAATATTGCAATTGAAGTGATTCACTTTATTTTTATTGTTTAAAAAAATGGGAATGCGTAAATACTAAAAAATTTTCATCTCTTTTCCCGCTCTTTTCCACCTTTCCAACCACAGTTGATGGAAAACAAGAATCTTGTAAAAACTGGGAACAATCTATTATTAACATTCGAGTTGTTCATATTTCAGCCTCACTTCTTCAAATTGAATAAATTCTCCGAAGATACAGTGAAAAGTGAAAGATGACATAATCTTGAAGAAGAAATGTTATTGAAGAAGAATATGTTAGGAGGCAAGAGTGGTGTGAAAATGAAATTGCCGATGAAAGCTTTCAATTTTAGCAAAAAGCAAAGCAAAATCGTAGTTGGGGTGTTACAACGAAATTTCCACTTACGACTTCCTGGTGCCAAGAAGAGTTGAGTCTACCGACAGGGAAACGTCGTTGAATTGAAATTCCCCGGTAAGGAACGGAAGCATCATGGCGTGCCTAATTGCAAAATCGATTCTCTTCCTTGTAGAAGTTCACGGAGGCGAAAGCATGTTCAGGACGTCTCTTCTCGAGAAGCTGAGTTCAGAAATAATATACGACTGGCAAAGGGGCAGAACTTTAGAGTTTATTTGGTAGATTAATTGAGGAACGGCGGGAGATAAAAAAAAAAGGAGACGTTATGAACTCGTAGTGCAGCCCTGGCTCTGCTTCTTCTTGAGAACACCTTACGAGGAGTTACGAAGACGTATCGATGAGTGGAAAAACAATGACCAGTGGCGTAGGCTATACTGCACTCGTTTCTTTAAGAAACTTCGACATGAGAAGAAAAATTATTCTTTAGAAAGACGGAAAAGAAACGAAGTACCAAAGGAGTAACACACGAAAGAAGAAGAAACGCTATAAAGTTTATAAGCTAATTGCATTTATTGGGCTGTGCTTACGTCAAAACTTGTTGCAACTTATAAACTTATGAGAAAATCAAATTACCAAGAAAAGGAAGAGAAATATTTCTTCAAAAGTTATGTTGTTTTACGTCTTGAAGTAGGAACTTTTCGCGATAAATGTATATAATACTTAAAAACAAAGATAATTCTCCGGAAAATTCATAACTACCAAGTTAAATTTTTACAGTTTCATTATTAGTCTTGTATGTCAAAATTATATTTTTTTCTAATTGTTCAACCAATCACTCGAATTTTGTGACAGTTAATCTAAAAAACTCGCAAACTTTTTTTTATGGTTATAAAGAAAGTTGTAAAAATTATTTGGAAAGTAGCGAAGGAACTTAAAAAAAAATAGACGGAAATGAGCTTTTAAATTAGTTCAGATCAGAATCTGTAAAAGTTATTTTTCAAGAGAGATAGAAGTTCCTGGAGAGCTAATTTGAAGAAGCACTTTTATCGAAAACAGGAATATTTCAATTTACTGAAAGGGATGAAAGGAAGAAGTGGTAATGGAAGTTCCAGGAATAATTTTTATGCGACTCACGTTTGCTCGAGTAGTTTATCGTTTCCAGCCCACATACGTCCTACCGCAGTGTCTTATTAACATAATTGTACAGCGATGCGGAAAAGGTGTACTGCGGCGTTCTGATTCCGTCCATAATTATTATATACAAATGAGCAATCACTTAAATTTGATAAGGTATCATGCCCGATCGTGAGTAGTATTACAAATTGCCTACGCCACTGGGAATCAGAAAATTAGATAAATCACTAATCGCTAACGGCCGGATCAGACTGTTTTGAGATTAAAGCGTAAAAATTCTTCTCTTTTTCGAGGGTACCATACTTCATTTTTTTTCTTCAAAATTAGGCTTCAAAAATAGCCCTATTCTAAAGCTAATTCACAATTAAATTCGTTAATTTCCACCCTTAAATGCTGCATCGTTTCTTTCTAGACCTTAGTCAAACTTATGAAACATTTTAACTTTTGGATTTATGTACTTTTTAAAAATTTTTTTTATCCATGCAGAATTTAAGGGTGATTAATTTGGAACCAATTTTTCAATTATTCTTATTGGTGACTTTTATTGGATAAGCAGTAAGAATATGTAATGAAAGGCACTCGCGATTGAGTAGCTTTTTTATTTCTTAAAGAATAAGCAACAATATTATAAAATTGATATAATCTAAAATAAAATTCGGGATTTGAAAATGCGGTGTCCAACTACATTTTCGGTTTCCGACATATTGATTTTATAAAATAAGGATTTGAAGAAACTAAACTGAGTAGAAAAGCACTATCTTTGAAATAAAATTATCTTAGTCTCTCTACTAAAATTATAATGAAAATTTCTCAACATGATATTTGAATTTAAAAAATAAACTATTAAATATTTCGATCCCTGTTTAATTAACTACGATCCAATATATTTGTACAAAACAATAAGGGTTTTACAAAACACTTTCTTGCACAGAAGTAGGGTACCCTTAATTTTAAACAACTCGTCATTACTATTTAATTTCTTTTCTTTTCACATTTATTATACTTCCTTTTCGCACCTTTATTCTTTGCACACATCTCATAAGTCTTTATACCATTAATTATCGCCGAAACTTCTTGGGCGTTTTATCCTTCGTTGCACGATACATTCAAGAACGTGACTTCCAGTCTCATGAATACCGCAGTTCGTGAAATAGGACCTTTATATTAATATCCCTTTTCAATTTTAATTTGCAAGGTCCTCCGCGCATTTTCTTGAAGGATGACGCAGTTTTATTCTCGAAGCACGTCGAGATTGAAAAACTTAGCCGATATAAGGTTCAATTTATCGTTCGATTATTGTTCGATTATTTTTCGAGTTTAAAAAGCTTGATTATCGTGGCACTGCACTCGCAAGATTGGGTAAAAAACTTTGGGTGAGAACGACCATCATTGTCGTAAGGACGAAAATTAATAGACGTTTACTGTTGTTTTGAGTCAAAGTCACTCCTCCTGACAACCACCAGAGAACTTCACAGCAACCAGGAATTGAGCTTTTTCCTCGCTGAATGGCCGCGGGGTGTTCTCCTTTAAAAATAAAATACAGAAAATTCTAAATTAATTTCATTGAAAAAAGAGAACATCGATGTTAAATTTTTTACCTCAAAGTATAATTATGTTTTCAATATCTAGTTGAGATACATGTCAAAGATATCTATGTAGAATTTATGAAATAATTAATCTTGTAAATTGATATCGTTTGAGCAAAATGCTTCTCTAAAAGAAAAGAAGAAAAAATATTACATGATAGAAGAAATGTTCATAGAGCAGATATTTTTAATGACGACTCTTTTGAGAACATGCCCTACATGATCTGAAAAATAAATGATTATTATTAAAATACTAAACACAATATTCGTTAAAGAAATTTTTTATGTAAAAACTATAGAGCTTGCAGGTAGGAAAAATTTCCTTTGATAAAAATAGAGCGAGCTGCGATGCAATTAATCGCATCGCTGATTACTCAATCGATCTTTTCATTAACTTGTTCAAAGACATGAAAAATTATATTGGTCTCGTTTTTAACGACTTGTGACCTTGTTAAATATTCTTAACAGAATATCACGATGAAAGTAGCTGGATTATAGTATTGATAAAATATAGAAATTTGCGAAATTCATTAATATCTTTAATTAATCTTATCACAGTAATACACGAAATATAAGCTCTGGCATATTTCTTGACTTAAAAAATTTGTGTGCTCTCGGATTATGTAAAGCGACCCTTTAAACTTCTAAATCTGGAAACGAAGACAGAATTAACATAATTCGATTGAAATAAACGGAAGATCAAAATTGAATATATAAAGATTGAGTAGATAATATTGAATGTTCGTTCTCGAGTGAAAATAGCTTTTAAATCATCCATGCTGAAGCTTGAAGAGGACATCTTGAATGTGAATCTGATTTCAATTCCTGATTCTTTTACAGCTTTATAAAATATTTTTCACAGCGTAAACATTATCTCTTAAGTTTTATACCTTTCGTATATTTTATTTATAAGTGATGTACTATTTTAAAAAATCTAGTTGAACAATTTAAAAGAATATATAGTTACCATTGAGAACATGGAGCATAACACTTGCACTATCCAAATTATTTGGACTGCAAGTGTAGTTCCCCGAGTCCTCTTTTCTAGTATTGTGAATTACGAGACTGTTGATGGAGTCTGTCGTGCCATCAACACGTTTCGCCAAAATTTGCAGTTTTCCTCCAGTTGGATAGTCCAGCACTCGATTTCCTTGATGGTACCAGAATACGAAGAAGGGTACTTCGAGAGACTGCTTTATTACACATCGAAGGGTCACCGTACTTCCAGTTTTTACATACATATCACCGTTCGATTTTTCTCTGGATTCGATTTCGATTTTTGGCACTAGAAATATACAAGAAATTACCGAAACGTGTTAGAATTTACCATTGAGAACCCTGTAAACAAGAAATTAGTATAAACAAACAAATCTTTAAGTTGAGAATTAACTTTGGAATTCTTTTATTTCATCGTCCTCAAAGTTTCAATGTTCGTGCCTAGAAATTTTCAATTATACTGCATATATGTATTTATACTTAAAATGCAATTCAAGTTTCAGAAAGAAAAAAGAAACTCGTAAAACTTGCCACAGCAGAACTCGAGGGAATCTCTTTGGGGCCGTAAACCTTAATACCTATAGTATTCATTGCAATCTCTGCAGTTTTTCTCGTAAACAGTGCTTCTCATTTTGTGCATTAAAAAAATATTTTACCCTGGATTTCAAATTTCTCGCATTGCAGAACATAATGCCACAAATTGTTTATGAACTGCTATGAATCAAAAGTTTCAAAACATTTCAGACAATGCAATTAAACTTACATAAGAAGAATGGTTTTCGGTTAATTTATATTTTCGATAAATATTAAATTATTTTTGTAATTGTATTTTATAATTGAATAATTAGTTACTGACAAATCTATAATAACAGGTTAAAGTCGAAAAGTACTGAAAGCAGTTACACCCCCGTAGCTTTAGGTCCAGCTTATTATTTTTGAGCGCAAGAATGGAACTAGTTTCTTTTATACTTTGATTATTTGGTATGGTAATATAATAAAATGATAATAAAATTTTCATACCAACGACATTCAACTTGATAATATGACTCATTTTTGGCTCTGTTGAAATTTGACACTCGTATTCGCCTTCGTCTTTTGCCTGGACATATTTTATTTGAAGAGTCCATGTGTCCGAAAGTTCGACAAATATCGACTGAAACCTGTCGTCAGCGATGAACATGTTTCTGTCCACTGAAAGGATATGAGAATCTTTTTTTCTCACCCACGAAACCTAGAAACAGAGAAAAACAATTTCGCGACATTAAATAATAATAAACCAACAGTTTGCAAGTAATTTAATATTTTAAGAGTGCTCTTGAGGAAACATCGAAAAGATTCTAACGGCGTAATTCAAGAAGATTGGAATTGGAATTTAGTAACACTTTTTAAACATTTTTATACGAAGTTTTAAAAATATCAAATTAAAAATTGGAAAGTAGATTTACTTTCATTTGAATATTCAAATGAAAGTAAATCTACATTCTATGAGAAGTAACTCATATATCTCGAATTGCACGGGAGATCTTCATTAAGTAAATCTTAATGAGGGTCAGATTCAGGATGTGTTCGTGAAACGTTGCTACATTTAATTTATAGAGATAGCATCGCGCGAGCCTAAGTACGTTCGCGTACCGGTAATTATACGAATTCGCGTGTCGCTAGTCACTTTGTATACGTCGTACCTTAACCGGGTTCAGTTAGTGATAAATTCTATCTATGTCTTTAATCTTTTCTCTCTTTAAGCGTTAGGCACTTTTTTTCGACGTCAATTAGTCTCCATCAAGGGGTCGTAAAATAAATTTAAATTGGTGTAATTCTATTATGCGCACATTAAAACACTAACTTCTGAATGCGGAAAAGTAATTTAACCTCGGTTCACTCATTAATTGTTTAATATAATTTTTAGTTGGGTGAGCTAATTTCATCTACCATTTTTTTAAAATATACTTTCAAGTTTGGAAATTTCTCTCAAATATCCTGACCCTTATTCTAGTATTCTGAATAAAATTATCTACATCTTGAAGGTTAAACTTTGAATAACTCAATTTAAAATAATTGATTTGTTTATCTAAGATGAAATACTTGTTTTTATCTCAGGTAGTAAATAGCTTTTGGCTTGAGTTGGGCGCTTTGAATATAACGCCTCAAAGTTGACGACCATCGCATTTTCCTCGAGATTCCGTGGGTATCAACAAAAAGTGGAGTTTTCACGATAATGACTCTCAAGCGGGGCCACTTGAATCTCCCTGATTCTGAAGTATAGCACCTTGCCATCCATCGACGTGGGATTTAAAATTTAAAGTTCTTTGATAACTGCTGAGGTATGAGAAACGCACCATACGCAGCACTTTCGCCTGATTTTCCGAGTAAATGGCGAAAGAGAAGAATGAGGGAAACCCATGAGGCAATTTATTAAAAAGTTTCCCCTGTCAAAAATGAAGGATTATATCAAATTTACATAAAAAGGCGAACATAAAAAAGAAAGTAACTGCTAACTTACTTAATTCTAACAAACTTCTCGAGAAAATATGTCAAGAAAAGATGCTATTGTCAAGCATATAAAATAAAAAAAGTTTCTATATACAAACATAATATATTTAAAAATATAATGGATGAAAAGCAACCTTATATATTTAGGACCGAAACCCCCTAACAAGAAATGATTAGCCACTAATTGACAAACCTTAGTATAAATGAGGTCATAATCCAAAAATATTTAAATAATCGTTACGTGTGAAAGCCACATATCTTCTTCCATTATCTGTAGCGGATGTAATATTCCTGTGCAATGCTTCTAATATAAATGTAGAAGGGAAAACAAACTAATGAGAGAAGATAAGAAACAAGACTAATAACAAAGCAAGAAAATGAGAATGAAGCAATTTTCTGTATTAACCTCATTTTGTCCTAATAGCTGTTTTATATCAAAAACGACGAAGGATATTATATATCATCTTTTTGTATACCAAGAAAAAAGGGATTCTAAAAATATTCATAACGAGGTCGTTGTAAGATTACGTATTCAGTATCAGTCTTATGTGATTAATTCGTTAGAATTACCATTTTTAGGGAACGGACACTATTTGGAAAAAGAGGTATGGGAAGAGGAATTAGAGAGGTGTTTGGAAAAATGACTTGAAAAAGGGTTTTAGAAGAGATAGTTGGAAAAAGTGGATGAGAAATGGGGCGTGGAAAAGGGGTTGGAAACGTTTTTAAATTTAGAAATTTCAGAAGTTAAATGGTAGTCGAACAATGTTTTATTATTAAATTTAAATGGATTCGATAGTTCAGGATATTGGATATTTTGCTTAATTTTATAATTACTTAAAAAATTTCATTTCACTGAGGAAATTAATTTAAGAGGAGATAAAACTAGTCAATCTGCAGAATCTTAATTACTGTTTCCTTGAAAGAGAAGAATTAAAATCGGTGTTCTTAATTCACTCCATTAAACAAAATTCTTTGCTCTCTAAATATGAATTAATAAGAACTTGCTA
>JAUEJJ010000046.1:14350841-14373594 GCA_032164275.1 Synergus coniferae
GAAATATTAATTAGTTTCATCGAGGAAAAATAAATTTGCGTACTTTCATTAATAACCTTCCACTTTCGGAAATGTGAATTAATTTTTGCGTTCACTATTGTGTAAGCAAGAACAACAATTACGTTAACATTTGTTTAACTGAAAATGCTATTAATTCGATAAATAAGTAACCGTGTGAAAAAAAAAAGAGAAACACTCTGTAAACGGCAGCTCAGTTTTAATTTTCAAGTTTGCTTATAATTAAATCATGAGCAGGGCTTATAAATTATGGAAGAAAAGCTATTGACCCTGTTTGGAAATCGTCACTGTCGATAAAACCGACGAGGAGTTGAGCGCTCTTCAATTTCTCCAGGCTGGTTTGAACAAGAAAACCAAGTTTTATTGAAACGAATCTCGGTTCGATTATTCGACTAAATATCCAGACGGTCGTTGTACCAAGGCGAACTTTTTCGACCTTTGAAAAAACTGCACTTCTCGATTTAGTTTCACTCGAGTGTACTTCTTACATAACACAATTCAATTTCCCAGCGTGTTCTTTAGGATACTATTAAATTTTCTGAGAAATGTCTCTCCTGTTGTGTATACTCCTACGACGTAATTTTCGACACTGAGGAGAAAATTTCCCGGTCATTTTAGATTGGTAGCATCAGAATCACTGAGAGTGAAAATCCCTCAGTGTTTATCGTTTATATTCTGAATGGAGGGATAACGGAAGGGTCAGAGGGTAGTTTCGTGTTGCTCGAAATCAAACTGAACATGTAGAGGGGTCGTTGTTGTTCCTGAATTTCAAGATTTACACGTCCGGGATTGATGGACTCACAGATCGTGAATTCACACGAGTTTTGTATATCTGCTTATCACCCTCTTTCGGCTATAAACCAACACTTTCGGGCAACTCCATGCCGGATTCACAAATATTGATCTCGTAGATTTTTTCTAATTTACGAAACATACTACACAACTTCTGTTGTCGATAATCGAAGGATTTGACTGTGTAACTCGGGTAGAAATTGTATTAGGATCCAGGTCGAGTTCCAACTAATTTGCTCATACTAAATTTAAATGTTCATTAAATCCAGTGCATGATTTTTATATAAAACATTAGTAAATGTTTGAATATGATGTTACATCAGTTTATCGTTAAAAAAATCCATTCGGAAGAGATGAATAAAGTAAATTGTTTTCGTGTTTTTGAGAAAATCGAATTATAGAGACCATGTAGGGTGTCGGTGTTGATCCAGTATTTCAAGTTTTACATGCCTGCAATTGTTCGACTCACACACGAACTTTTTATATATTTTATTTTTACACCTCTCTCGATTATTACGACTCAATTCTTTCACAGGCTTCTTTCAGAAGTTTTAGTGATTTTTAGTCGTTTCTAGTCATTCCCTTCTCTTTTTCGAAATAACTGGTCCTCTGCAAAGTTTCATGAAAACGATAAAATTTCCGCGAAATGAAAAGCTAAAGTACCTTAAAATCTTTGCAAAGTTTCAATAAAAATACACATAAAATATGTAATTTTGTTTAAGGAGACACTCGAGTAAGTTTACGCGTCGACCAAGGATGCTTTCAAATGCACGAACCCTCTTCCTTCTTTCAATGATATTTTCTTACGTTTTGAGGCAAGGATAGAAGAATCCTAAAGCCATTTGCCTGCAAATTCAGTCTTGGAAATTCTGCAGCTTTGAAAGAATGTATATTCTCTGTAAGTGACGAAATTTTAGTAGTTGTAGCTAAAAAAAAACGAGAAAAATTTGTTTAAAAGCGATTTTTCAAATTCTATTCAATACTCAACGATTTAAAAAAAAATCAGGTCATAAAACACTTGTAATAGAAAAAAGTGAGTACATATATCTCATTTAAAAGTTGCTTCTCATCCCTTCTTTTATTGGTTTTAGCACTGGAATCGAGACAAAAACAGCAATAATATTATTTTTTTATATTTCTATCTCGTCTCATATATTTTTCAAGCATAGTAAAGTGAATCCAATCATTTTTGTACGGAAGTAAGCTTTCCCGTTGTTCGAAAAACTAATTTTCTGTAAAAGCCGTTCACATTGGAAATTTTCATTTGACAGACAGACAGCAGGTTTTGTATACGTAGATCGAAAGCGAAAATCACATAAAAAATATTACAATTTTTGCTTTTTGATTGCAACTTTAATCTTGCATAAAATGCAAATTGCAAAGCAGCGTAATACAATTTTAAAATTTTGCGAGACTACAGTTCTCTATATTTTTAGAAAAAAAAAAATACAGGAAATAGATTTGTTTTCATCTGAACTCTTGTAAACCCCGTAGGAAAATGAATTCTATTTTAAATCTAATTTCCGTAATTTTGTGTCAGTTTTTTTACTACGAGGCATCGATGATTAAATACGAGTAGGTCGCATGGGGCGTTCTTGCACTCTTGGGCGACTGGAAATTATCGAAATCGTGACAATGTCGTTAAAACGCACTATACATGAGCGAATAACTTTATTAGCGTTAGAAACCTCGCATCAAAAATAATGTCATTAATGCACGCTTCTGGCGTAAAATGACTATTACTCTAACGAGCCGCTATTACTAAATCGTTACTTTTAAAGCCGACACGACCCTTAGTCCCTGATCCCTCACGCTCGTTACTTGGAATGGCGATGTCGATGGAATCGTTGCACTGTAGAAGAGTTGGAACTTTATGTCGCGATGAATCCGTGTCGAATTGGTTCTGTCAATTTCATGTCCACATACACATTTAACACACATACTTTTTCCAGAAATGAAACACTTGAAATCCCTCTCTGGAGTCTCTCCTCACTAATGGTTGTTGAAAAACGAATCTATAGATCTATATTTCCTATAGGTAGTTTATGAACTTTTCTCAAAGTGAGTCCAAAGTGTACTTTATATTCCGTTTTAACTTTTCATCGTTAAATTTATAATGTGAAAGTTAAACCTGAAAGAAGTTAAGGGGAAAAAGTTTACTTGAAAAACATACGTTCACGTGAAACAAGTTTAAGTAAAAAAGTATAAGTAAAAAAGTTAAACTAATTGCGATCCTACTCTAAAGTGAATTCACCCGTTTAATTATAAGATTATTTATCTTTTCGTAGTTGGTTTACAAATACATGTTTAATTTCCCTTTCAATTCTTAATTCGTTGCATAATTTGGCATGCGGATTTTAGGATTCGCATAAAATTTGTTTCCAGAAAATCGTACAATGTTTCCCCTCTTTCCTGCATAAAGAGAATCAGTTATAGCGGATTAAATCTGTTCACATAGGTCTTAAGCTGAGCGATTTAATACCTGATTCATTACTTTGCAGTTTAGTCGGTGTTATATGTGGGAATTATCATGGCGCTTAAACCTCTCAAGTACTGCCTATTGCTATATATTAAGAGTTGAATTTTCTAAATAAAAAATGTATTTACATGTTTGTTAAAGTCCTAAATTTTAAGAAGAAGGTAGACCCCATTTCTAACTATTTTAACTGTTTACTTAGAAAGTTACCAATTGTGGAAATTATAACTTCTGACAAAATTACAATTTTTTTTCAGAATGCATGAAAAAAATCACCAAGTGCCGAGCTTCCTATACTAGCAACTATGACTCACGCAGAGTACGCGGATTATATAGTAGTTGCTAGTGTGGGAAAAAAATAATGGAGCCAAAATTATATTTTCCTTTCAACACGTGGGGAATGTGGACAGAATTTTAATTTACGAAGTCACACGATCGGAATAAGTTTGTCGTGAGCAGAGGAAAAGGGACAGATGAATAACGGTATTACTAGGAAGGCTCAGCATCCACGAGTAGTGCATATTAACGAAAGCTATAGCAATGCTATCATTGCTAGCACTGCATTGCAATTTTTGTATTCTAGTCAACTTGTATTCCCATCTGATATCTCCATTTCAACTTTATCGAGGGTGAGGTGAGTCAATGAAAGCAGAATTCCACGAGTGAATTCACTAACAATATCGATTATAAATTTATAATCCATAATGTGGAGTAGATAGCTGGCACCCGTCTCATTCCACCCTCTCTGGCTCTGTACTGAAAGAAGGCTTCCCTCTTTCATTACACCTCAGCAGTTTTATGCAATCGTGGCGATAATTCTTGCGCCGCTAAATCAAGCATTAAATATCAGTTTCGTTTAATCGACACGAATGCCCTTTTCAGAAAAATATAATGAATTGTAGGATTGTAGATAAAAGTGAATATCAAATGTGCCAAGTTTTTCAATTTAGTCTGTATATCCTGACTTGTTAAAAAAAGAATGGAAAAAGATTCAACAATGAAAATTGTGTTTCTTTAATGAAGGAAATTTATATTTTATATTGCGTATGGAGATAATTGTACTTTGTCGGTAAATTTTCAACGGTTCGAATTAAAAAGTATTGAGTTATTAATTTACAGGATGCTTCAATTTGATTTTTTGAATGGACTAATTAGCAATTTAATTAAGCTGTGCTAGGCTGATGAAATCTGCAGTTCCATAGGTTTCAGGTTTATAAACGAGTTTAAAAAGGAATAATTTATTTCATGAAAGGATAATAGTATAATAGTATCAAGTTCTCTCAAAATCGAGTTAATTGGTTGTTTTATTCAATCGTTATTTGATATTATATTGCTAATCGCTTTGTCAAACGCATTTATATTTTTATACGCAAATCGTTTGTATCCAAATGGGAAATTTTTACAATAATACTCCTTGTCAATAAACTTTTAAATTAAAAAATATATTTAATAAAATATATTCTCAAATATTGTTGCAATTAAACAGATTACAGACATTTGCTGTGGGGAGAATCTGCTGAATAAGGATTTTCATTTCACAGTAAAATACCTCCAGAAGTAAACCGTTTAAGTGATTAAAATTGTAAAACCAGAGTACACTTGTAAACTAATTATAAAATATCTCATTCGAGAGGTACATGTGTATCTTTTAAAATACTGAAAAGGTGAGCTTTCTAAATGAAAATAATTTTAATTAATTCGCAAAGTGAATTTTAAATTAAAACTCTTTCTGTGGCTGTGAAATACAAAGTCTCGAAAAAGATTTATGTAAATAGGAAAAATTTTTCTCGCTATGTTTGTATAATTTGACAAATTACGGTACTTTATACATAATTAAAACTTATTAAATATTTAATCACAAAAATAAGGATAGCCGACTTAATGGCCACGGCCCTTAATTTAATTAAATTTCGATATTGTCTGAATGTAGAAATCTTTTTCTATAATACTTTTTTTTCGGTCTCGATATCAAATCTGAGGATTAACCAGACAACCAGACAAAAAAAGTTATCCCGTTAGTTTTGATAAATCGAGTGAGAATTTGTTCCTGTGAATTCAGTCGAATGATTTTTCAACTCTCGGCGAGCATAGCAAGGACGAACAGGAACTCCACTTGAATTTAGTAACGAACAATTTTCCCATTGTTCTCTGGCGAAAACTACCCTGGACCTATTTGACTCGTATTTTCCTCTACCTTCTGACTCTCATTTTCTCTTTGTCTCCCTTTCTCACTCTCTGCCTATCCATTTCCGTGGAAAGCTAATTTGTGAAAGTTCGCAAAACACGTAGAATAAATACGTTCTTCTGCCTAACGTGCAGCTCGTGCAAAGCGCCACACTATATCGGTGTCGTTCGTCATGCACGAGGCAAAAGTAACGATATTATCGCCGTGGTGACATAATTGTTCACCTAAATGATAAATAGGTAGTTGCAAATAAGCGATCCTGCCATAACCGTCACGCTATATTGATCGTAAGGCAACGTAGCCTGATCGAAATGTATCTTCTTTATGAAACATTCAATTTATTGAAAATTCGAACTCATGTTAAAGTCACAAAATATAAGGAACTATAAACAACAAGTCAGAAAGTAATGAAATTTCATGATTTATATAAGAGGATTTCTTATGTGTAGATAGTTAGAATTTAAAATTAAAACACAATTGTTTTATTTAAATAAGGAAGATATAGTATTACTCTACCTTGAGAAGTAACAGGTAACTAACTTGGATATTATAGGTAATCTCTGAGAGCTCCTCAATAAGACTAAGAGGGACTTAAATCCAAATAACATCTCCGATTACATAGCGGTGGATTCAAACTAAATAGTTACTGCAAATTGGAACTGTGTTGAGAATTCAGTCTCTCCATAAAGAGGTTCTTGAGACAATGAGCTTCGCAGGTTTCAGTAACTGTACTTACATTTAATATAAATCTATGATTATCAAAAATTTCAATATATCCGAGATTCTAAGCAATTATTGTAATTAAACAATTCAGCTATCGGTTAATTTTTCGTGAATTTTTTCAAGAGAATTAGCTATTGGCAAAAATTTAGCTATTAATGTCACGAGAAATCGTATTTGAGGATTGATATATGAACAGAAGGGCTGAAAATGTTGTAAATGCATAGCAGAAACACTTCTGTGGATTGCATTACGCTTTAGAGAAGATTCAGCTGGCATAGGGCCAAACAGGTGTTTTCGGAGATTATCAGAAACAAATTCAGTACGAAAAATAGATTTCGTTCTGTTATTTTGTTAAAGCATTTCAATCTTGTACTAATTACAACAGTTCTTCACAAAAATTTACTCCCATGTTTGATTTCAAATTATGTTTGAAAAATTGAAGAAACCAGAAGATTTCTCTCATTTCTTGGGCTCCAAATTCGTTTCCAATTAAGGTGAAAATTTTTGACAGCGATAAAGCCTCAAAACTTTTATGAGAAACTTAGATTCAAAAGTGCTTGGTAAGTCGCTTGGTTGGGCGAAAATTATGCATCAGTATAACCGCTTGAATGCCGGCAAAGTTTAGCGGGAAGTTATAAAACTTGTCTGATATGTGATATACACTTGCACCTTCTACAATCTTTTGTATCGACTTTCATAAGGTCCCAACAATAATATCCAATAATATAGATTCCTAAATATATCGCTTTTTAAAATTAGCAATAAATTTCTTTTATCTCTATGAACTAACAATTTTGAGTTATAGAATAATATTAAACTTAGAGTTTGTCTGAATGAGTCGTTTCTTATAAATAATAATATTATTATTATACGCGATCAATAAAAAGGTAATATTATACTCTTTCAAATATTTTCAACGACCTAAAATATTCAATAGAGTCAATCCATTTAAAAGCAGCAGTTTGATTAATTATGGAGAAAGCAGATATTAACCAGGCTTTTACATTTGCAAATGATGTTCACTTTTAAAATAAATTCTTAAATAAAATTAAATGGAAATAGAAACAAAAATTCCGAAGACTAAAATTGGGAAAAAGCTATAAAAATTTAAATTATGTTTTCAACAATTTATCTTCAGAATAATATATGTAATTTAGAACTTTAACGACCCGCAAAAAGAAATGTTTTGCACTATTTCGATCCATCGCTTTAATATTTCAAGCTGTAGCCAAAAAATTGAAAGATTGAAGAACCCTGATCCTGATCCAAGTGAGGTTGCCATAATAATCATATTTCTTGAATTGCTTGGAGGGAATATTAATGATGCTGGATTAGACCTTTCGATTTTGCAGATATTAATTCTGATCTGTACCTTCGTCAGTGAAATTGGTCTTTTTGGAACTCGGATCTGGTGGAAAAAAAACCAATCTCTAATTGAAGTAGACGATAATTAGAGTACGCTTAGAATAGGACCGGATTTGGTTCGCGGAAATAATGATCTTTCCATTATTCACATTGATATCCCTCAACCAGCCATTATCCACCTCAAGGTTCTTATTATCTGCCATTGTTCTCTTCTTTCACTTTAGCATATCCAGTATAACTTCAGTATCCAGTGCAGTGAATTTCCTCAGATGCTTCAGTGTCTTCATATCTTACAAACAATGGCGGTATGTATTTTGAAACATTAGTCACACCGAGACGGCGAAAAAGAAAATAAGAAAGACTGCCCGTATATGTCTGCAATGCAGACACGCGCGACAGATAATTCACCCTCGTGATAATCTTTGTCAAGTGCTACAGAAAACGGAGACAGACTCAACGAGCAACTATTAACGATAAAATCATTTCAGATTAGAAAATCTACATTATAATACTTAAAAATGATTTTACTCTTGCTTAAAAATATCCTTTTTATATTGCAAAACAGCGGAATATGTGCCTTCTTTATCACAAAAAATTCTTTGATTTGCCAGATCAGAAGTTTTTCTCTCAGATTTGGGAAGATTTATCTCCTTCTACCTCTTTGTCATCACAATTCGCTCCCATCTCTTTCAATCCCTACTTCTCTTTCCCTTCCAGTCTCTCACCGATATTCCTGATACAATCATACACATAGCACGTCGTTGATAAATAGAATAGAATTTTTTATTACAGTAAAGTAACGGTTGGAAATTAAATTTTGCGTAACCATCGAATAAATGAAAAGTATTTTCCGTTTTACGAATAATGGTGCGTTAAGCAGTAATTTTTTTAATAACCGTTATTGAGGAGAAGACTGAAAGTTGCGTGGAATCGATTTATCATAAAATACAAACGTAAAAAAGGTTCCACTATAAAACATGCGATAAAGTCACGAATTTTACTACTTACATGGTTTAGGTGCGAGCATAAACTCTGCAAATAGTTTTTTCTTTGATGTTGAACGGGAATTTGTATTCGGAAAGGTATCAATTGCTTTTGAAAGTTCAAAGTACAAATTTTACTGAGAAATTGTAATTAGCTATTTCGGATTCTTATTAAAATCTCCCAATTTGTTAAATTGTCTATTATTTCTTTAATAAAGTATTTCACACACATTATTACGTCGCTCCCTGGACTCCCTCATACGTTTTATGTAAATTCTTGCAAATGACTGAGACTAGAGACTAAAATTCATTTGCAGCTTCATGGGGAAAATGTACAGATGATTGCAACTTAATTTAGGGGAGAAATTTTGAGTTAGTCGAACTCGAGTAGTTAGTGAAACTTGAATCGATTTCACAACGTGTTATGAGACAATTTATTTGGGGGTGAGGTGAACTCAAGTATGAAGCGAGGTATGAAGCGAGACTCGCATGAGAATAAGCTATAAATTTAGTCCCTTCTTATCAATCGAACCCTCACGATAAAAACGAAGATGGAGGATAAGAATTTTCTCTGCATTGAATTTTATTTGATGACAGTCGTAAAGGAGAAAGCAATCAAATGAAAATTTTTATTTTGTATATTTTTGAAAATAGAAAAATGAGCAGAAAAGCAAAATGGAGAAAAGCACCTAGCCAAATATTCATGGTTAAAATCTGAGGGCAATTTTTTTCATTCAGGAGAAAATTTAGGTCAAATGCTGTTCTATTTTCCTCTTGTCATGGTTATACTGCAGAGTCCTTTTTTCTTTAATACTTCTTCTGCTTCTGTTATATTCTGTTCGTTGAGAAGAATTAAAAATGCCAAAATACTTCTTCCTTTTTTTTTCCTACTAAGAAAGACTAAGTAGTGGTGTTTAAAAAAATAAACTAGACTTGCTAGACGAGACTATTATTTTTTAAATGTTTGGAATACTCTGCCGTCTGGGAAAGACCGTTCAAAACAAAACAACCCAGATAATGAGAGCTAAAAGTGTGAAACAATCCTGACCCATTGCACGAGTTGCATATTAATGTGTACACAATCTGTTCAAGTCACTTCTGAACGGGTTAAAAAGCTTAGCTGTTATTCCACATCGTGTACTGCCCTTTCTCGTTTGTACCTTTTGTTTGTTTGTTCTAAAACGCGGCTTTTATTAAAGGTGCAAAAAAAATAGTGCTGTGCAGGGAGCAGCAATAAAAGTATTGCACCCGTTTGCGTTCCTAGAACAGCCATAATATTTGCATCTCCAGCGAAACGATATTACTGTGTAAGGAAATCGTAAACTGTAAAAGGGAAAAAAATAGCAAGAGCAGAAAAGCTCTTCTATACCATAATAAAATGGACAATCACTTTTATTCATACTTTTATATATGTATACAAATTCATTCATACTTATTGAGGATGCTGATATAAAAGGAGTGAGAGTATGCCGTAAATTTTGTTATATAAACAGAGTAATATAACAAAATTGTAGAGAAGTAGAACAGCTGCTTTTTATATTTGAAAATTAAAAAGAAAATTCATTTTCTTCATTGTTAAATTTCAGGAATTAGGAAGTCTTCGATTTATGAGTTGGATAGGGAGTTCCCCCAACAGAAAAAGTTAATAAATTTATAGTTATTTGTATTAAGAAATATTTATCTTGCTCAGCGCGCACTGTATTGGAAAACTTATCGTATAAAGTTGATCACACGCCATAATACAATTTAATGAAACTTATTTGTTCAATCAGAGTGATCTATATTGTGGAAAATTCCTTGCTCTTATTTCTTAAGCTGGAAATTATTCACCCTTGGCGCCGAACAAGCCTTTTAAAGGGGAAGCTATGTTTACCCTCGGCGTGCTATCTCGAATATCTAATTGAAGTATAGTGAACCCCATTTGTTTTTTCCTGTTAGTGAATAAAAAAGAAGCATTTCGATAGTACACTTTATGCGTATATTAATTACTACTTTTCATTATCATCATTTCTTTTTCAAAAAGTGTTGTAAAAAACTTGTAATTAAAACGTCTGCGAACTTTATTTAAAAATATGTTTCACAGAGTAGAGAATATAAAACTTCAGTATCGACTTTTTCTCTCTCGAAATTGTTGGACTGGCTAACCAACGTCTATGGTTTAAGGACTTACTCCATGTAAGAAGTGATTCTTGAGTTTCCTTAATTTCGTTTTTTCTTTTTTTTTTTTTTTTTCTTATTTTATACTCGTACTTACGTCGTGTTCCGCGGACATTTCGCACAATTAATTACGGTTATAAAGGAAGTGAGAGGGTGAGGAAAAGCGGATACGGTTCTCAACCTGCTACTACCATGGTAATTGTTGAAAGTGCTCGTTAAACGTGCTAAATTAACCTGTAGCCACCTTCGTCGCATTACTTTATAACTGGAAGTTGTTCACGTTACAAATAAGTCGAATTGAGAAGAGCCAGATAGAAAAAGACACTAATGAGAACTTCGCGTGCCGAGACTCAATTTAGTCACTCTCGAATCACTGTCATCATCGATAACGTCACCGGACATTATGAAAGTATCAATGTCACATCGCTTTCAGGTTTTGATTTCGCTTTGCAAGTCTGATAATTAATCTCAATGGGGACGTGCCTAATTTTTCACGGCAGAAAAACTTTGCTCATTCCAGGCCGATGCGCTGAAAAGAAAGTTTGCCCTCACGATTCAACCCACTTTGGTCATCAGCTTGAAATAAGTACCTGCCGCTTTTCAACCTTGATTACAATATTTTTTAGGGAACTATTTTTAAATTTGATTAAAGTTAGTTATTAAACATCCCATATATCTTCTCTTTTAGTGGAGCTACTTTTTAATATTATTTTTGTTTCCCACATAACAGTAGCAGACAAATGTCCTTCAGCCAGCGGAATCCTGTGAAAAGTATCAAGGATTGTAAAACTTATCTAGAAAGTTTTAAGACTGTCTCCGACACCCCAACTCTTATGGCTTAAGCAAAACGCTTTGCAGACTTAGTCAGCTACATCAATGTTTACTTTGGGTAAAATCCTGTTATGCATACACAGCACGTTCACTTCCCACATGTTTCTTTCCACCATTGTTAGATGCATCCAACTGTCTAGGAAGAACACTTGCAATTTCCACATTCACGTATGATATGTAGAGAAAAATTCTCCTCTGCTTTGAATATCAATCTGCTTTTCTTAATAATAGAAGGTGTAATGTATTTAATCCGAGAAATTGTATAAGCATCTTCTACGTATTTAAAAAAATAAGGTTTTTTTACGTAATTATAGTTAAAAAATAATTCATTAGAAATTACTATACTTAAATTTGAAATTACTATACTTAAAGGACATGTAATCCGATCATCATAAAAAAGAGATTGCGATTATATCGAAAATAGATTCTCGCAATCTCGTAATCCGAAGCACCATCTTCTCTCCATCTATATTGGTTGGCTTTTTATTCGACATTTATATTTGAAAATCAAGATCAGAACTGCCAACTGCTTGAGTCTATGATTCGTTTTGAGTATCCACTTCGCAAGATTTCAACGATATCAAAACACCTTAAGGGATTTTAAGAGATTTTCAGGATTTTAAATGATCTTAAAAAATTCTAATTAATTCAAAAACATGAAAAATGTTTTTGAATTCTTTAAAATTTGTCAAGAATCTCTAAATCTTCTGAAACTTGTTGTAACCCCTTGAAATTCTGTGAAATATTTTGAAGTCCTTTGAAATATATTTTATATCTTTATGTCGAGACCACTAGTTTATAGAATTAGTTTTTGTGACAGGATTTTTTCTGAGACTAAAATAAAATGATTGAGGATTAAGAAGATAATTTAATAAAAGATTTTTGAAAATTATCATAAGCATAAATCAATGAAGAAGAAGCAAAATGCACTACAGAAGTATAACATTCTGTAGTGCATTAAAATTATGCAATTGCATTACTGTGAAATACTATATCCGCCATTCAGTGACAATAGGAGATTTTCTATGCAAGGAAGGAAACCTACAAATCGATCGGGCAGTATCAGGTTTCATGGTATATTCAACGAATGCACATCTAGATCTAATGCAATTCATGTTGAGTAGCAGCAGCATAACGTTGAATTCCCAAGGGAGCTTCCAATTATGCATCGTGTCCAAACGCAGTCTAAACCCACTCAAATAAGATTACGTGCTGTGCCTTACACTTTCCACTGTATACCCTATTGTACAAGGCGACTAAACAAAGTTTCATCTCCCTTGTGTATTCTGCTTTACCAACATCGTAGGACAACATTCACTTAAAAGTAAAATATTAACTAACCGAGCAAGTTCCGTTTCCTGAAGGACATTGGAATCTCTTGCAAATTGAATAATGTTTTAACGTGTTCTTCATGCATCTACAAAGATCAGTTCTCTTTAGCATGTTTTATCAGTGCACTTTACTTCTAGGAGAAAAGGAAGATAAACTACCAAAAACTTGTCGCCCTAAACTTGCTTATGTACAGTTCAAGCAAATTTATGAAATTTTTCAAGTTTAATAAGGTTTAATTAAAAGAAGGGTTTAAAATGGCTTGAGAAATACGACCCCTGGAATTTTTTGAAATTTTTCAAGCTCACGTAAATTGGAATAAAAAGATATGATGGCACGTGACCGGGTGTGTTATTTATATAAAACCCGCAGCATCGTCAATCTTCCTAAAGATTTTCTTTAACCGAAAAATAAACACAAACCGTAAAATGTGGGAAAAACCGGAGAGTCGGTTAGGTGGTTTAAGTGGCTTCGGTAAAAATTTAAACTGGGCTTAGAAATTTTACAGAACCGCAAGTGAAAACGTTCAAACTCGGTCACAAGTTTAAAGCGTACTGGGAAATATATTTTTGAATGCAGAAATGGGATGAATTTATTGGAAAACCGTTTAGTGTAATAAATTAAATTTCTGTTTTGAGATTATATTATCATATATTATATGTTCATGTTATGCATGAGGGATTGCTCCTATTCTATGACCAACAAATGTTTCGTTAATATTCTGCGCTGCTATGGAACAATATTCATTATTAATTTAAAATTAATCTGCATTTTGTAAACTTGTTTTATAATTATTTTGTGGAGGAAGCAGACAATTATTGATAACATCCCCTCTATACTTATTTTTGGAATTAATTAATTTTAAGTACACTGAGAGAATCCGATCGTTAAGTTTTACCGAAAACTTCGGTAAATCTGGGTCAAAGAGACATTTTGATAATGTTTCACATAACTTTTAATATTGTACGTTAGAAATTAACTTAAGAGCGTGAGGTTTTGACTAGTCTTCGCGAGAAATTACCGAAGTCTCGGTAAAACGGAGAAGTGTCTAACTTCACAATAGTTTCAGGATAGTATGCATGAATGAAACCGATATACACTAGACTCCTGAATTACCTCCAGTTTTGGTTGGTCGGGAGGTATTTCGAGTAAATAGGTCACTAATATATATAGTAGGTAAGAAGTACAGTGGGACAGGAAGACGGACTGAGTTACCAGTAGCCAAATATTAGGCATCAAAAATGTTTGTTGCTATATAGTTTCAGACATGCAATATGTACGAGTATATCGTGACATGAGAGTTTACTTACTCAAAGGATTTTTACGCGAATCTTATTTACCTCAGGTTTTCAACCCATCGACAGAATAAAAATAAAAGTGAAAAAATATTTGATCAACATATGATATACAATTTACGACAGGGGTGATTTATAGTGCGCATCCGATACATCCGATAAGATATTCATAAGGCAATCACGCGCTGTTTGTTTGGTTTTATTTCATTGGATACTTACAAATTTTCTTCATCTCACAAGGGAAATAAAGCATACATACCTACAAGCGAAGACGTATTTCGTTTTAGTTTATCATTCGACCTTTTTCGATTTCCCTGAGTATTAAAGGTTGCAATTTATCAGTAACTGGAAGATTTTCCAAACATTTATTGCGGGTGCTATGGACTATAGATTGAACTATTTCCGGTTCGCCATGATTTCGGCAGTGCTTCGATAACGAGCCGAATGGCTTTCCACATGGATATTGTGCAAACGAAGGTTATCTCCCTCGTATCGTAGTGCGAACGAGTGATAGAGTTCTCTTCCTACTGGTCCTGAATGAGGGGATAGTCGGATCTACTGGTAATCTACTTTCACTTAAAGCAGGACGAACGGTAACTATCGAATCGGAACCAGTAGATACTCGAGGCGAAATCGATCTAGAAGGATTCGACGTACCGGAAAAGATTTACGCACACGTGCTTTCATCTCACTACCCTCTCTCAATTCTACCTTTGTTACCGAACAAGTGAAAACTCTTCACTCCGCAATTATGTTTCCATTCTATTTTCCAGTGATGGAAGCAAATTTGAATTTAAAATTTTGAAAAAAAAGAATAAACGGAATGTACGAGTATGATGTGACCACATCACTTTTATCATTACATAGAAGTTTTAAAAACTGAAAAAGTCATTTTTCAGATTGAGCAGAAATCCTACTAACAATAAGAAACCATATTAAAGAAAACCTCTTGGGAAAAGTCTTCTTTTACGAAAATACTTGAACAAAATAAAACCAATAAGAAGAATTTTGCTGTGCTACACAGGAAAGAAAGTTTCCTCAGTCAGCGAAATACAGGTTAAGTCTCAATTTACATTCAGGACAGGGAGTGTCCTCTTTCCATCGACCAATGAATGATAAATGAAAGTGCAATGAATTCGGTCTCGTTAAATTATAGAAGCAACTAATATAGAGTAAATTGTGGGTTGTTACAAAATTATGTATCATTAGCATTACAATACCTATTTATTAAGAAGTATGTTTAAGGGAATGAGTAATTGCAGGGCAGGTGCTGTTTCGAGAATGGAAGAAAATGGAAGAAAATGTCGGACATCCTACGAGAGGAGAAAAAAAATATCTTTTATCTCCTGGCTCTTATCTTTCGCATAATGTACTTTTAATTAAGACTAGGTGTCTTCTTCGTATTGCATTTTCTACTGTCTTAGCAGAAGCTTAAGGTCGAAGATAATTATTATTGTTAAAGTGTACGCCAACGCGCTTTAAATGGAAATACATCTAATTAAAAAGAAAGTTCTGCTATCTCATTATAGTTTATAGCTTTTTACTCATTTTACAAAAAAAAAGGTTTGAGCAAAAGGAAAAACATGTTTTCAACTATCTCAATAAATCATTTGCTTGGAGTTCAATCAAATTGATGGAGAATAGGATGTTTGTACGACAGCTTCTAATAGGAATAAGTAGCATCGGGTAGTGGGTTGTAAATTCTATTTAAGTCACATATATTATATGACTCATAAATTTTCACTTTGTACATGTTTACTCTAAGCTAAGAGGGAACAACGGCGAAACGCGGGTGCGAATAAGCTGATAGCACCGGATATGAGGGTAGTTGTAATAAACGCTATATATAGAGGACTTTACGGAAAAATGTCAATGACTGTGCTCAGTGCTTGGTTTATTGATTTGTAACTGTTTCAATTTCTTTATAGACTAGAATTTAGATGTATTACAGTTAGAAAGGGGCTTTTTGGATATTTTTTTACAAACTTCACTCAATGGCCCTATCATATAGGTGATTCGCTTGCATTTGATGTATTTCAATGAAGTTATACTCATCTTTTACTCTTGACATAAAATTTCAAATGTTACATGCGGGAAAAATATACAACTTCGAATTTAAAAGCTCCTTTATTCAGGCTTGAAAATATTTTGACACATGTATTTGATATCTAAAAATGCTTCAAATATTTCATTTTTCTGTACAAAGTTAACGTTTATTCCAAATTTTTGTTCTGAACAGACCCGAATAACAAGAAAATAATAAGAATGTGAGAGGAAAAGTATACATTAATCATAAACTGAAATACTGCTTAACATTTTGTCCATACTGTCGAAGTTTATTATTAACTAACCCTTTTAATATAAAAATGCGTCAACATTTTTCCGGGCAATTATTTGCATTCCCTAGAAGCTTTCGAAGCAAGAGTTGGGGAGGATGGGAGGAATGAGACCCACAGAAGTAGAATATGTTCAGTATCCGTAATTTCAGAAATTACTGATAATATTTATTTCTGAAATTGAATATCTCTCCACATTATATTTATAAATTTAAGCAAGATAGTGGATTTACTTTTGTATTCAGTTCAGCATTCAGATGCTAATATTTGTGAAGAAGCATTTCCCCTTTATAGAGAACGAGTCTTCTAAATCCAGACTTAACCCAATTACATTTTTATTGTGCATAAATACTACAGTGAGCATGAATAAAACTAAATAAGCTTTTGCATTCCTATGCAAGGAAGCATTATAATTAGTTTTGGGTTTCAATGATGAAGCAACAATTCGCAGATGGACAAAATATTATCTACAAACAATTGAAAACTGCAGCGAATGCTTTCAGTACAGTTTTCAACTGTCTGCAGCAGTCTGCAGCTTTTCTATCCTATCTTGTTATATAAAAAAATCTGTTATTTTTTGTGCATAAAGCCATAATATTAATCCTAAAAAGATGAATTGCCGTAAGGTTTAGAACCAATGAAGGAGGGTCTTTAAAGTGTTTCACACCTTTATTGTCGTAAGAAAATTGTTTGCTCATCTGTCACATACAAGGTGTGCCTTCGTAATGAACTGCCATTCATCGCACTTTTTCTCAAGGAAGAACAAGAAAGGAAATAATACTTAAGCCGGAAAAACCTGCTTATAAGTTCATCTTATAGAGATACCTCGTTCAAGACTCTCAGAACGAGTTCATTTAGCAGTGCCTTCATCCCAACGAGGTACTGTGTGAGCGAGCTTAAAGGATCGAAGTTGAAAGCGCTAACGCGAACGCTACCCAAAGCTCCTCAATTGCGTAGATATATCCATTCCATATAATAGTTATAGACTGTACATATATAGATATATATATGTATATGAACATAGAGTCCCTTATACTAAATTATTGAACGTGCAGCTCTACTTGCTCCGTAAGGGTGCGGCTAACCCCAGAATTTGTTTCAGGTGAGCTTGTGTCGATACGAGCCTCATTTCATTTTCTCACCCACAAAGTTTACTTTACGGCTTCCTCGATACTCTACGTGACCAACATTTGATTTTCTACATGAAATTTTAGATGTAAAAGATGTTTATCAGAATTGAAATCCGATACTTTTAGGAATCTAGGGTGACTTTTCAGCCAAGGAGTTGACTAAATCTATCTTTTTACTCTTTTTCGGAAGGGTCTGTATTTTTAATTATAGCGTATAAGAAACGACTACATGCTAATACGTTTTTCCTAAGAAACAGAAATATTAACTATGTTCTGATATATGTAAATATTATTTTCTTGTGTAGGTTATATATACCTAGAATAAATAAGGGGGTTGTCATTGCACGACCGCACATTGGGGATAATTACTTCAGTATTCTAAGCACTTTAAGGTCAAAGAACTTTCCAACTGTCGAAAGCCATGAGAGGATCCTGTATTCATTTCGAACCGAGTAGAAGATTTCGCGTACTTGTACATGCTGCATGTGCCTGGTGCACGGCTGTTTCGTACGTATGCATCGCACGTATAGGTTTTGTACCACCTACAGTCCCTGGCCAAATTATTGGAAGTAGTATGAAATATTGCATTGCTTTCACTTATTGTTTTATACCCTATGTACCCCACCCTCGATCCACCATAGTCCATAACACCACAAAAATATTTTCTGCCAGTTCATTATTTTTCACTCGCGGTCCATAAATAAAATTCGACCGGAACTTCATAAATTTTTACAACGATTTTCTAACAGGTCGAACTTTTGATTTCGCGTATTTGCACCAGGGTTGGCTTAATATGCATGATAAATTTACGAAATAAATCGTCTAGAGCTTTTAATGGGGATGGTATCCATTTTTTGTAATTGCACGACCAGAATTATTTGAAAAGTTTACATGCGTATGCGTACTCGTATCCATAGAAAAACGATTTATGATGCATTAGACTAATTAGTCCATTGCTTGAATTGTTACATAAATTATTGTCACCCTCCCATTGTTACAATTGAAGGTATTAACTTTTTTAATATAAAGAGTCTTGCTCTGCAAATATTGAAAGTTACAATAAAAAGTCTTTTCATTCAACACCTATTTTTATTTTTAGTTGGGACAATATTTCTGGAGAAAATATAATTGGGAAAAAATATTTTGTTCAAAACTTTTGGTGCATGTTTCGGTCTGGCACGACTAGCATATTTGGAACTGTGTGGATATTTGCTTGTTTATAAAAATGTGAGATGAAATAGATCTACCCGTGTAAAAATTTTCAAACTCATCCCCGGTCTGGAAAATCTCCTGATCTGGACCCGATCGGGGTCAGATTCCCGGATCTGGGCCCGGTCGGGACCAAAGTAAAATTTTTACGCGGATATTTTTCATTTTACTTTGTATAAAATATATTAATCTTGATTAACATGCTCGAAGGATCTGTGAATTGAGCATGATTACTTTACAAGACGCATGTTGAATTTTGAACATTGAGAAATTGATTGGTCAGTTGTTAAGTTGAATCAAGTTTACCTCTAGAAGGGAGAATACAGGGTTGAAACTTGTACATTCATCGTATTGGCAATCCTCACTGGCATTGGCACATTCATCTTCCCTGCGTTCTCGCTCTGAATTTTAATCCGATTTCGTAACTCCACCGATGTCTCTTTTTCGCAGTATTTCCCACCTGTTTAAACTTTTTATTTTCACTATCCAGCACGTAAAAATTGAATCAAACCAAATACCATATCGCCTGCGGTTTCCATAATATCCCGAGAGTTTTGAAAAAAACATATATAATACATTATGTATTGTTTCACATTATGTATTGTTTCGCAACAACATTAATCTAGAGGCCAGCTACTGGCTGAATGTGGAGAGTATGAGAAAAATGAAGAACTCATAGGAGTACAAACAGTTCCGGAGAAATGGAATATTTCACGACGGTTGTTGCCATTTGAAAATAAACCGTAGAGTGGAAATGTTGGCGAGAAAACACAAAAACGGAGACGATGTGAATTAAAGTAAATTCATAGAGTTTGCGTGCAATATATTCTTCTCAGTAAGTAGGAAAGTCTATAATATGCAAACAAAAAATTTTATTTGCATATAGCAATCATTTTGTTGTCCCTGCCAAACAGTGTTTTCAGTATTAACTTAACTCCATAATATTGAAAAATGTAATCTCACCGCTTCATACAAATCACGAACTTATTACATTTTGAATAACAAGTCAGTTATTAATATCTGGCATAATAATAATAGACATTCTCATTATTACTCTCATTTCAAACCAATAATCAATAACCTCGTCGTAATATGTATGGCTCAGTGGCAGATAAAATCATGGCAAAACAAAAGGGTAATTTTTTTCACCAGCAATCGCAGATGAGATCAAGAGGAGATAGAAAGGAAGCAATTTAAGGGGGAATCTGAGATCTTTGCTAAATATTTGTCCTGGTTAAAAGGGAAATGAATACAGAATTCGCATAGGTGGGAGTATTTGCGTTTTCGCATACATGTATACGAAAGTAGGCGCATAAGTACCTGCACCCGTACCAATGGGTTCGGATAAGCTTTCACGGTTGCGGGAATCAGAGGATCGTAAATTTCGTCGGTGTTGAGGGAATCTAAGCACTCCTCCCAGCTCCCGGAGCTTTTCCACTCGCAGCACATTCGATCAGATCTAGAAACCCAAATTCATCGATCAATGATGTCGTTAAAGAGCTTCTGCAAAATTTGAATCCTTAATTCACCAACTATTTGAAAAATGTCGCCAGCTGACACTCTCTCAGGAAAATTTAAAAGTTTTGCTACCAAAATTTCTAGAGGTCGAATTTTTTATCCGATTTCCTACCTAAGAAAAGTATGGGAAATAACAAGAGTTATGAAAAAGACAAAATATTTATAGAATTATTTCCGCACGCCAATTAATCATAAAGTCCATTATTCAGTTGTTTTTAAGGTTTCAAGAAACAATTTTTCACGGCTCTTCGTGAAGAGTCGCTTCATTCAAGGCACTTGGAGCAGTGTTGTATATCCTAGAACTGTAATATAACTCGTGACTTCCACACTCGAATCTTATTCTCCGTCTCTGTCTTCTGACCTGATTGAGGAATGGAGAGTGGAAATACCTTGAAATTCAAGGGAGCGATACATTTTAGTGCATGCAAAAATGCTTAACGATTCAGGGGAGAATTCCCAATTGCTCGGGAGATGTGGAAATTACTGAGGCGGTGAAAACTTGGAGAAAGAACTGCTCGAGGGGGATAAAATAAGGGGGAGAAAAATGTGTTGAATTCATCCCTCGTAAACGAATAATACATGAAACCAATTGTACGATAATAATGGGCTTTTTATATAAATGGTTTTTGTATTGATGCCATGCTTTTTATTGACTCAATATTTGCATTGCTCTTGGAGAAATGAAGAGAAGAAACTAAACCGATTCCACTTTAAATCAGGAACACTTTCGGAATAAAATAAACTTAAACTCTTGAAACGAATTACATTGCAGTATCGTTTTTTTAGAAGAAATTTAAGTTTTAATTTATCATGCTCTAAATTCTAAATAAAACGAAAAGTTGAGAGTAGATCCTATTGGCAAGCCATAAATTAAAAAAAAATCCAAGAAGTGAATAATTTTCTTCCTAATTCCAGCCTGGAAATTCCTCCATCTTTTTCTTGTTCTCCATCCCTCTTTCTCTCTCCTTTCTTTAGTTATTCGCCTCTCTCATCTTTCGCGATAAACTCAGAAGAATGGCGCGAGGTTAATAAATTATGCCTGGGACCGAAACGAAGAAGAAATTGCCCTCGACGTAATTACCCTACGAGACTCGTATATAAGGATTTACGATCAAAGGAGCTTTCGAAAATGTCAGAACGAAATTCAAGGTTAAACGATTTTTGGTGACACTAGAGACTTTTTCTGGGTTCTCAAAATCTCGAAGTCACCATCGTATTTTCGCGAAGAGGAGGCGGAGAGCATTCGATTTCCAGCCAGGACCCCATACGTTTTTGTTATAATATATGGAGTAAGTCGAGGCACACTCATAAATTCTCAGAAAGCAGACAGTTTCGACCGAAGCAGCCAGCGAGAGATATTCATTCTGAAAGATACAAAAAACAGAGCACGTATACATCAAAATGCATCAATTTAACGTCGACGATCCATTACGTTTTTAGACGACGCTTTTCGCATTGCGACTCACCAGGGTGTAGTTTGTATTGTTGAGCCAACCCTTTGTCTACTTCAAATGTACACTTAACCAATTAAATGCTCTTCGGAGAATTTCTACTGATGCAATAATAGCTTTTAATTTCGGTTTCAATTACCTTGTATGTTTTCAAGTGGAACCTGGTTTTTACGAGTTATAAAAAGTTATGCCGCCACATTGTAGTTATATTTTTTTAAAGAAGAATTACCTTTGAAAATATGGAATATTGGAATTTATGAGAATAAAGATTGATATGCACTCAAAAAACATTCTGGTTAGAATAACGAGAATTTTGATTATTCCAATAAAAAAATAATATTAAATATGCCCTTACTATCAATTCTGAGAGAAAGAATTTCTATTCTAAAAATCGATAATGTAACTTGTTTACTTTCCGTTTCATATTTCGCACTTAAATATCGTTTCTCGCTTGACGTTTCTCACACGTATTGATAAAATCACGCCAAATGTCACTAATGACGTTTTCAACATCAAAGAGAAAGCCTATAAAGTCTATACCTAGAGCTGTGTTCCCTCAGAGTAGATACCCTGATTAAACGTAACTAAGTTACTGAAAAAGTTATGAGTATCGTGATTTATTCAGAAACTTAGTTATACGGAAAACTGAAGAGCTTTAAATTGAACAATTAAAGTTATTTATTTTTTTAAATTGAAACCAGTCCTGGTCGAATTTAATTTTAATTGAGTTAAATTTGTAAACGAACTTCTATTGCAATGAAGTAGAATATTTGTATATATTCATGAATTGAATTCATGTTGCATGGGATAAATTCGATATTCTATGAATTCGAAAACGAGACAGAAAGAAATCAGTAAAAAATGACAGAAATTCGAGTACATGGGAAAATCTTGTCAGAATAGAAATACGCGAGCATTTGAAAACCTTTCAATAAAATAGGAAAAAAGAAAAAAA
>JAUEJJ010000046.1:14409211-14433003 GCA_032164275.1 Synergus coniferae
AATATCATTATACAATTACGAAAGTAAATTTTGAACGATTTAACTCTGCTTTTGACTTTGAATTTGAATCATTTTGAGGGGAATTTCGGCTCTAGATTTCTTTGATAGATATCGAGAGATATCTAACGATATCTCTTGAGATTTTCGGTATAATTAAGCGTCGCGACGCCCCTTCACATCTGTCTAGAATGACTGGAGTGATGCCAATTTTTCCAGATTAACCTTAATTATAATCGATTAAGGGAGAGGCCGAATACCCAGAACCCTTGGGTTGATCGTGGGGAGACTGAAAATTCAATTCGATTCGATTAGAGCAAGAACGTCCTGACCGTGCTTCGAATTCTCGAGCAAAGTCTTCAGATTCTTCTTCAGCTTTGCAGAATGCTTCTTGGGAGCTTAGAGCTCGGGAGATACAAGCTGGGACACGCCAAGGCCCTTTAAAAGGTTGAGGGTGCGAGATTTTAGACGTGGAGTTTTCTGGTCCCACCTCTACAGGTGTCCCATTTCGTAGTCTGATCCGTTTGTTTTATTTCCTCATTCTTTTGCAATATCCTCGCATTTGAAAAGGCACTGCGGTGGAATTATATGAACTGTTGTTCTTCATCTGGAAACACAAAACTGGAAAAATTCAGTGATCCGATAAAAATTGGTTTTGTTATTTTGCAAGGGAAGTTAAATAAGATTTGTGGGATGTTTGTAGCTTTTAGATCAACATAACTCGTAGTCCATTTAAATCAAAAGTATCATGCATTGTATGATTGTATCTAAACAATCTTCTGATGCAAAATCTACTTTAAATGGAAATTATGAAGTTCTTTTTTTATATTTTTGTATAACATCATGTTTGCATAATTTTATCGTTTACTGCATTGCAATAAACACTTGTTAAAACAGTACAAATAGACTCTTACCGTGAACATCTTTGTAATTTAAAATTAAAATAATGTTTAGAACTTTTTATCTTTCCAACAGAAAAACTAAAACTCATTTGAATACAGAAACGCAAGTGCCGAGTTGAAAATGTTCTCTGAAGATTGTTATCTATACACTTATATTTTCTTCAAGTTTTCAGTCGAGTTTCTTAAAAAACGATGAAACTTCTCCATGCTTCAACAGAGTTATCAATTTTCTGTCTTTCTAGAATTTGCAAGATTTTTATGCGAGCTGTTAGTTAAAATCTCACAAAAATTAAATTACATCTCGTAAAAGTGTTACGTTTTATAAAGTACGGATTTTTCCATATACACATTGTCTATCAAATATTTTATCTATTGTAGTATCACTCCAACGCAGCTTTTATAAGGGTTTAACATTTAAAGTCTATTTTGACGTAAAATTCGGGTATTACAGATTGAAATTCGTAGATTACAGTAGCGGAACTTGTTTTGTGAAAAAGTTTACCATTTGTTTTTATGTCTCTCATCTCTAAATTTAGAAAATCGATCGCAGGAATACAGTGATATGATAGCATTCTACAATATTGTGATTCGTAGTGCGAGGCAGTGGATCGATGTTAAGATCCTATCGGGCTTTTATGGCTGACAATAAATCTATACTGTGATAGTCGAGAAGAGTTATTAGAGTATATACATAGGACATTAAAAAACGCACTTTTCCAGCCAGATGCTTATCGAGACTTAACGCCAAGACAATCAGATTAACTCCCATGATCCCTTGGCGAATTCTTTATATCAAATAATCCGGAATAATCTGTACCATATGACTATTCTTTTCAGGTCCGGCATGGACTGAATGAAAAATCGTTTCATCACAAATCTTTGAAACCTAAGTGTTTTCTTTTCCAAGATCTTAAATCTTCAACTTTTTATTTATTTATTTATTTATTCATATATAAAACTGAATGTGTGTTCCGAATTCCCCTTTTAAAATACTTTGAAATTTCATGAAATCCCTTGAATATCTTTAAACTCCCTTAAAACCCCTTGATAATCCTTAAAATTTTTACTAGTAGAGGTATAAATTCAATTTAAATAAAAGAAAATATAAAAAGCTGAAAAATTTATAGAAATAGTGGAATGTTTCGATAATGTTCTGAACATATATAAATAAGAATTGCTTTTATAAATTTTGCAAGGCGACAGAAATGTGTTCTTCTCGCGTATGTAAAGACTGGAGAGACTCCTATGTATTTTTCATAGGGAGAGGGAGACCTGGGGGTGTTTGTTTTAGCCTTAAGGCACTAGTTGACGTGTATCCGGTGGAAATTCAAAGGGGTCCTCACCTCACAGATCTCGAGGTGGATTTTACATTTAAGCGAACGAGATTACTTGAGGGTGGTAGATCGGTGGTCGTCTGGGTTATCAAGATACAAATAAAAGGGATTTACCTACCCTTGCAGTTGTATAATCCTATACCATCTTATAAGAGAAATTAGCAGAAAGCCTTTGTGATCTAGTTACTGCAACTCTGCTTCGTAACAGACACACATAGTTGTATGCAAGAATACTTGATCCTAAAGCTTCAACTTGTAATTAATGCATGAACACATCACTAATTAAAATATACTTTGTCACCTGTAAGCTGTAGCTCAACATGATTTAAACCAAAAACTTGTTAGAATTTAACTGTTTAATTAATTTGCTCAGGTATTTTAAAACAAAATTTATTACAAAGTTTTGAACGCTCCTTTGGTAAGTAAAGTAGCTTCATAACTCATTTTTGGAAGTATCATAAAGTTTGAGATTTAGTTTTAGATTCAAGAAATCTAACAATTCTTGCAATTGTAGCTTGATTTTAATGCTATAAATTGATTTTTATGAGACTAATGGATTGAATTATAAATTAAAAGGGAGCAAACTATTAATTACAACTATCCAACATTGTAAACTCTTATCTAATTCAACATTTGGAAACGTGTGAGCTTTGTTTATTTATTTTGGCTTGAATAGTTAAAAGAATTCGTGAGTTATGTTTGGCTAGAGACGAGCACTCGGATGATTTCATTAACACAGATTGTAAAATATGCATGTGCAATGTGCATTTGTACAATGTAGGATGAAGCGTGGTGAAATAGCGATAGGAATCTCTTTGCTTTACTGACTAATTTGCTCTAATGACTTCGCAGTGGTCGCGTGACATAGACTCGACTAATTTCGAGCAATGTTATCGGTATGTACAACCAAATTTCAACAATCGCTCAAGTAGCTCGCCTTTATCCCTGAGAATGACCGAGATCCCAACTGTCGTGGTGGAATCAAGTTGCAAAGATGTTCCAGGGGATTTGGGTCAAGGAATTGAACAGTTTTATCGGACCAATGTTGTCGGTAACCGAGTTCAATTTGAGAATCTTCCACAATAAAACTTTATCGTGCACAGTATTAAGAAAACTTTTAAAATAACAATTCCTTGGATTATTAGAATTTTATTTGAAAATTGAAAAACAAATTGAAATTATTACAGAAACGTTGCCACAGAAACTTAATTTAAACATGTTTGTTTTTTAAATTTTATTTTTACTAAAATAAACTGATATATAGTATATTTTTTAAGCCAATGGAAGGTTTACTGTTTGTGTCCGTATTTGAAAAATTGTTCGCTGGAAAAATTATATGAAATATGGAAGGATCTGGTTCGTGAAAGGGAATGTTTGCACTTCCTGTCGAAATTGAGTTATATTTATGAGTGGGAACTTAAATCCTCTATTATCGAAAAAATCGTGTTCTTTTGCTGCGGATTACCTGCTGGGTCAACTGGGTCACGACCTAAAACAATATTTTTTTATGAGGTGACATTTTCCAGAAAATGTTTGTACTTTTCTTTTAAAGTGAAGTTAATCTAAAATTTTATTTTAGAAATTCAACCTCACACATTTACTTTCAATTTTTGATATTCACGTATTATTTTACAATTATTTCTTAAATTTTCATCTTTCTTCTGAAATTAAATGTTTCTAGTTCAGGTTTATTTCTAATTTTTTTATTTAAGAACTCAACAATATTAGTTCTCATCTAAATTTAGACCGAGGAAGACGATCTTGAACGTCCTTCATTAGGTTTCATGAATAAAGTGAAGCATCCACTAAAGTTTCCTAAGGATTCAAGACCTACGTCTTCTCAGTAGTAAATTCTGTTATGGTCAGACAGTAGGGCGTCCAATAAACTTGAACACTGTACGTCACTTGGCATACACCTCAGGGCTTTATTTGTAAATATCTATTTGTGGATTCGAAATCGTCGTATATGTACAGTTTATTTCTCAACATATAAGTTATAGATAAAGTTTATTCAGAGAAAATTGTCGTTCGAGGTCATTTATAGGAAATAGACAAGATTTTATATCTGCTATATTGAGAGCATAAGGATCAGGAAAGAAAGCATGTTCCATAAATAACAAAAGTAATTTTACAAAAACTTTCTACAAGAAACGGAAGTCATTTCTCAATTAAGCTTAGAGCTTCCTGAACTTGAGATATTTTACGATTCTTCAGAATGTTTAATCTGAATTTTTCATCAGCTCTTCATCCTTTTTCAGTACATTTGTCAGTATATATATTATTTGTACCGCAAAGAGTATAATTTACATACGGAGTTAAATTATCCATCAATGTCAATATGATAAAGTAAATGACATCAATCATAATCCAAATCAATTAAACTGTCATATATGTTGTGCTCTCTAAATCTCAACCAGAGTAACATTGATTTTGACGTAAAGTATTATATGATATTGAATTTTGATAAATAAAATACTGGTCTGTAGTTTCGACAATCTGAAAATCATTTCCATTTATTAGAGACAGGGGATTTACAGGGGAAACAATTAGTGTTCAAATTGGTGGGCTTTTGTCAATTAAACATTCAATAAAATAAATGTGTTTATAGCGTTTTCTGATAATTCTTTTGTGTGAAGATTTAAATGTGGTGTAAAATTGAATTTTGAGTTTAAACTGTATTGTCTCTCTGTGGACTCATTATTATCTACATGCGTAAATTAGTCTTTATCTGCATTCCTAATCTAAATAAAACAATTCAGCACCTGGTCCCAAACAATTATGGAGCTTACAGAGCTTATGTTTCAACATTGTTTCTACAGAATTGGCGAATGGCAGCTTTAAATAAAGCTTAACGATGTCACACGAATTGAAATTAAATTTGAAGTTAAATCAATAAGCGCCAGGAAGATACAGAACAGATAAAGCACATTCTTTGCTGGTTCATCTCTCTTCTGTGACAGAAGAGAGATGAATTTCAACATTTTCGGAATAAGCTTTAGAATAAAATTGAAATAATATCTAATTGTAAGCAGTAATTACTTTCTAATAATTAAGAGAAGATTCAAAACAATTTCACCACTCATTTTAGACTCCAATTTAAACTTTTCAATTCTATTTTTCATATTATTTACCATATTTTCCGTTAGTAAACAATAAAGTATACATCAAAACATTGAAAGAAAATGTAAGATGTAAATGAAAGAAGTTTCAGAACCCAGTGATATTTTGAATATTTCAAATTGTAATTACAAGAGCTTCAAACTTCGACAGTTTGAAATTTTAACTATCTCAGGAATTTCCATTGGTATTAAATTTTGTTTGAAATTTGACACTTTCAGAGTTTGAACATCAGAAAATTTATAGTGTAAGACAAGTTTGATAACTTGGAAGTCAGTAGCGTTACAGATTTCGAATTGTCAATATTTCCAACTTTTAGACATCTATCTTTTCAAAGATCGTTCGAAATGTAAATTTAGAGTCTTTAAAATTAGGTACAAGATATCTTTCTTTATTTTTGTGGGAATGCGAAGATTGCAGAATCACCATATCTTACTTTGTAGATTTTGAAATATTTATGTATAAGGGTTGAAAATATGTGCTGTCTTGATGAAAAAAGAAAGACAAAAATAGAGTTCCATAACAATGAGGAACTGAGTTTGCGGTTGTATGAAGAAGGTAAGAAGGTTGACCCCAGAGAAAATAAATTGCATGACTCATCATGAATAAAATATAATATTCCGCTTGAAATAGTATATGTATACGAAACTAGACTCTCGAATAGTCGCCTAGGTTTCCACTCTTTTGTTTTATTCCACTTTTTCTGCTACGGTGTCAGCAAATTTAATTCCTCGCTATAATTTAACAATCACACAATTTTCAATTTAATGGGTCAAAAATATTTGTAGATCAGCGTATCTACTAAATTTTGCTCATGAAACTCCTATCTTAGGATAGAGTCATCATACACCAATAATTGCTTTTTAGAGTGGAAGTATTCTTTACCATTCAGAGATGGAAGGAGTCTCATTTTTAAAATGATTTAAATTAAACTGTTCCTACAACGGTGCATTTTGCCACGCAGTTATATTATTATCCTAGAGAATGGTCTTTCAACTGAAATTCAAGAAACTCGCCCTGCAGCGATAGTGGTAACAAAGAACTTCAAGTTACCAAGAAGGTTCACTTTGATCAGCAATCAGCTATGGTCTGTATCGCTTCTTGTAGAGTTCGAGACGAGGGAAGGCAGGGAGGAAGTTAGGAAGAGTGAAATGAAAAGAGTACAAAAGCCTCGCGAGGGCGCGATAACATCCGACTGCCTCTCTTATGGTGAAGTTTATAACTTTGACTTATTTTCATAGGGAAGAGACTCTCAAAGAAGCATTACCAGCCGATTTGAAAGACTCTCAATATGCCATACACTTTCTAACTGAAAACACTTCACCTAAAACTTTTGGTTCGAGAAACCGTCGACTTAGTGCGACTTTAGAAGTTTGAACAGAGATTAATCTGGATCTGATGAGCTTCTGTTTGCTTTGCGAGAAATCTTTGACAAAATTGAAACATGAAATGAATTTTAACGTCAGTTTAATTATAGGAATTAATTTAGAATTCAAATATTGGGCAATTCTCTCTCACGGTGTGGCGATTTAATTAATTTAATCCAATTTTAATTGATAGGTCTTCAAGAATAATCTGTTGACACAGTAAATTAACACTCGACAATTATCATGGCCATTGGGTGGTGATTGTTGTGGTTGGAAGGGGGTAGAAGAGGGAGGAAATAGTGCAGGTTTATGTATGGACAGCCAGGGGCAAATCAGTAGTAACGGACTAGCTTTGGTCAGCCAAAAGGACGGACGCAAGATAGATTTCGATAAAAAATTCAAAAGGATAGAGGGACATTGGATTGATACTGATAGAAAAGGATATTTTTCGTTCCAATATCACTCGACTGCCACAAAACTATAATCAATATCAAAATTGATTCTATTTCCTTTCGCAAATAGTATAGAAAATGTAGCTTTGCTATGAGACAAAAACGCTACTAAAGGATAAAATATTTATTCTTAAACGAGCTTACCTGGAAGACGAATGAGAGAGGAAAAAGCCGATTGTATCGCTTCAATTTGAGAAAACTCACTGTCTTAATTGGTCCATCGAAGTTCACATTTCGGTCCTCAAATAGCGATTCAATTTAAAATTGAAACGATTGAATTGTCTGGAAGAAACTTTTTACAGTGGCTATAAAAAAAAAGGAATTAGTCAAAGCAAACAAAACAAACTTAATAGACTTTTTAATACTCAGTTGAAAGAGAGAAATCGAGTAAATGAGTTGCTTGAATAAAAGATCCTTTGATGATTTAAAGAAGGCGAGCTCCAAATCACATTTCCCTCTTTTATTTTTCTCTTTTTTATATTTTGAATTAAGTAAAACATTTCTTTATATGTAATTCGCAATCTGAAACATTGTTTTGTGTGAGGAATAACACCATTAAAAATTTATTTCAGCAAGGAAAATAAGTTTAACTTTTCAGCTAATCAGCAAAGAAAATGTTTATTTCGATTTAATTGATTTTACTGTTTTAATTTGTTTTGTACTGTCGAAGGGATTGAGCACGCGATCGGATTTCCGGAATGTGAGATGACCTCGTATCTATCACTTTTATTTCTCTCACGTAGGGAAGTCCTTCTGTTTCTCGTTGGATCACGGGAAAAGTATATAGAGAATCGAAAATGGCTTGTGGACAAAGGAGACGATCGAGAAAGGAATTTTCGAAAGGTAAAACTGCCCTCGTTTGCGAGGAAGGACGAACAGTAATGTCCCGTTCGGACAGAAATGAAATTCGGGTGATTTAACCGTTCGAATCTCGAGTCCACGTACAATCGAGAGAGGACGCCAGTAAATCCTACCAGTAAAATGGGACTTTTTCTTCTTACTCTATGTAACCGACATTGGTTCCCTGCTTTTCGCTCGTGACTCTTGTTGATTTCTGGGAAATTCGACATCTTCTCAAACGCTCTAGACTTTTCATCAATTCATAGTTTCAATATAGCCACTAAAGGCTAAGAAACATTTTCCTCCGGTTCTCAAATTTTAGCTTTTCCAAAATTTCAAATTAACTGTTACAAGGTGTCTCCCAAATTTTGTCCACGAAATTCCAGGAGAATTCTCGGATTTCCTTAAATTCTCGCACAGTAGACACTCCGTATTAAAATTTCAAAATTAATTTGGCATGAGGTATTTAACTATAATTAATAAACACTAAATAAGGTAGATACTTATTATTTAACATCAGGTATGCTGTACATAAGATTTCTTTCTCCTTACAAATATTATATAAAATTACAGTCAATCGCGTAGAATATTTTCACGTTCTTTCTATTCACTCTCTCTTACTAATCACACATTATTTGTCTCTATCTTCTTCTCTTTTTCACACACGCATACACTGACATTCATACACCAAGTAGGCTCGCGGATTAAATCAGTAAAGCTTCGAACAAAAGGAGCGACAGTTGTTCGAACAACAGTCCATCATTCCATCTCGCTCCTTCTCGTTTCGAATTCTTCCTCCCTTTTCGAATTCAAATCGAGCGAGAAGGCTATCGCTTCTCTTGACCCAGTTATCAATAAACAATTCCTTCTACAGAATCTCGAGACAATCCGTTCAACACTTTAGGCGCTAAACAATTCTCGGCTAAACACTTCTCGTACAGCTCTCTTTACCTAGATTTAAGTTTAGTATGAATACGCAGTCAAACTTAAAAAAATATATAAACGGATTAAAGCCAATTATCGGCCGCGCACTTCCGGCGCAGGGTGATGCAACCTTAATTCGGTTTCATCCCTCACTTATATTATATACATACATAGAACGCCTTTTACACTCGCAAGTAAAACTGTAACGCATAATATACTACATATAGTTCTGGTAAATGCCGTTAAAAGCACAGTACAAAAAATAGGAAAAGGATATTTTGTTCGTCGTCGCAATGACAGGAACTAAGCTAAAATAATATGTTTCTATGCTAAAAAGAAAAAGAAAAATGTAGGCAGATGAAGAAATGGCTGACGATTCCCTTCACGCTTTTCCCATTGACTTACGACTTAACATAAAAAATAAGAGCTGAGGTTAATCCCTTATATAAAAGATGACTCTAGACTCAACTTACACATAAACCTGGTAAGCTTTTTGAAACTTCTATTCAAGACTTACTCATTAAAGATTTAATGCATCTCTCGGTCTTTAACAGAATATAGATTTTTTCAAAGTTACTTTGACGTTAAATATTTTAGAAATAGAAAGAAGAATAAGGGTTTCAAAAAAGATTAAGCGCTTGAATCTTGTCGGATCAATCTTGAAGTCTTCCTCCAGGTTTTGTGCAAAACTCGAGTCGAACTTTTATCTTAAAACCTCAACACGCTTGCAAGTTAGGAACCGGTATAAACCCGCCATTAGTCAATCGGAATCTTTCCTCGTAGTTTCGGTCTAAAAGAAACGCAGAGAAATCTAAAACGTTAGGGAAACTGCCTGGGGGATTTCAACTACTAGTTGCTACATTTATGTGTATTTATATATTTATAGGTCCCCACCCCGGTAACACGTATTCATCCACTCAGTGCTCTCTTGAATCGTTTTTCGCAAATCATCGACAATATTTTTTTTTTCGCTGCGAAACCTTCAGACAATTCGCATTGTACATTTTACACGTGTTTGTGCTCCAGACACAAACGGGAAGAACATTGCAGCTTCGCGACATTTACAATTATAATATAGTGAACATAATTCTCTCACACACAAGACACTCTCCATTAATCACCGTTTGATTTTTTTTTTTTAAGAGGAAGCATCGAACCTACGCAAAAGTTCCTACCTTTTTCTTATAAATATGTACACAAGTCATTAAAAAATATATTTAAAGTTTATCTGATTTGCAGACATCTCAACACGGAAGAACAAAAGTTGAAAACGAGCACCGAGGTCAACGAGTCTATGAATAATGAAAGATATTCAAGAAACTTCTTTTAAAGAATATTTTTATATTTTTTAATATTCTAGACCAACATTTGTCTAGCCTATAGTACAAGTCTTATACAATTACTTCCTTTCTAAAAAGAAAGAGTTTGAATTCTCAAGAATTTAAAACCCAATATCAACATCAACATGGCTCACTTTGCTTTGAATTTCGTTTGCTGATATTCAAGTAAGAACTAAAGTTTGCGAACCACTTTTAACGTCTGAAAATTTAGAATAATTAAATATGTATTAATTTAAGGGACATCCATTAATTACGTAATTAATGGCCTTATGTAATTAACAGATGTACTCTTTGAAAATAAATATCTTTAAAAGATATCCTTGATAACCTAATAGCTACGAATTTAACACGATCAAAATAGTTGACTCAACAATCTGTTTTCCTTGTATGAGTGATGTGTTGATAAACTTGGTGCATCTTCGGAAAAACAATCTGGGTATTTTAAACATAAAACGAAGTCGCACACTCGATCACCATTTAGGATGCAACGGCGACGGTGTTGATTACGGGTTACATGATATTGTCATAGTTTTTTTATATATTTTTTTTGTAATGATATTACGTCGAATATTGTCTCGAACGATGAGCAACGACGCTAGAATGGAAAGATAAATATTGAGTATGAACTATTAACTTAGAGTCGACATTCTCCGGAACTTCGTTGCTGATCGTCTCATTTTCCAGCTTTTAGCGAACCTCTCGTTCGCCTTGCACCTTTTTCAATAAGAAACTATCGAATAAAATCACTGCTTACGCATTGCGCTCACGGAAAGCCTGTAACTCGCTATATAGGGGCGTATATGCGTTCACGTAACGATTTTCGAGTTGTAATAATTAGATAATAATACAATGAATATAATAATTTATATATGCACTCGTGTGCGAGTTCGTGACCCGAAAATTTCTCACTTCGTTACGACAGCTGTGCACAAATGAATCTGGCTTGCTAATCAGTTCCGAGTAAGAAAAGACGATTTTTTTTCCTGAGAATCTCGCTGACCTTAATTTTTGAATATAAATGGTTCACTGCATAATTTTTTTTTTTCTGTATTGTGAAAGTTGCACACAGAATATATAAACAGACTATCGCGTAATTTACAGATCAATCGAGTAGTTCAAATAGTTCTTTTTAAAATGAAATATATTTTCTTAATAAATGAAGAACTTAATGAAATTTTAGATTATTCAAGATCACTAAGCTGCAAAAGGAGAGTAAAACTGTTGAAAGGTCAGTGAGACTTCTCTGGAAGTTTTGAAAGCTCGCCTGAAACTTCAGTAAGTGCTTTTAGAATCATGAGTCTGAATTCGTTGAGAGACGGCTCAAATGTCATGGATACTGTAAATAATATCGTGGAAAAATGTAACAAACTTATACATATCATACAACGCTTTAATCTCTCTTGGAAAACCTAGGTAGACTTCGGCAGCTCTTACTTTCGTAAAAAAAAATTAACGAAGTTTGGAAAAATTCGTATCTCGCTTCCCTTAACTCTAAAATGGTCGAAACGAGTTAAAAACAAACCTACGCAAGATGAAACGATTTCTGATTTAAAATTTGGACTTATCACTTTATTCACTAAATACTATAGATATCAAAATAAAATAAACGTTAAGACAAGGAGTTTTGAGAACAGGAACGATTCGAATACGTACAATATATGTGATAAAAAACTCTCTAATAATGTGCAATATTCTTTTTTTACACTCACTTTCACGGTAAAAAGTCATCGTCGAAGCAACTTGAATTTGAAAAAATGCACATAACGAGTTTGATTACATTTAATTACGCTAGAAAGTACGTGTGTCGCTCGAACCGAAAAAATTGCTGAAACTGGTTAATCTTTAGCAACGTATTAAAAGAAATACCAGCATTCTTAAAGTTCTAAATAAAAATTCGATTTTGCGTTTAAACAATCGATGTACAGACTTGTTATGAGTCGTTCCTTTATTTTTAAAAATAATTATTAATATCATAATTTTCTAGTCTAATTTTTAAATCCTTTCAGTCATTGCGTAGCATTTGCGTTGTGCTTGGAAAGCTTTTAACTGAAAGATGAATCGAAAGATATGGGCTAATAATAAAGAAATTAAAGAAATCCTACCTAGAAGCCGATTATAATTTAAGAAAAAGAATGAAATTAAAATAAAACTAAAACTCATTTTTTGATTCTCGGAGTAAAAAATCGGTTCAGTCCTGAGCAGTGCAAATATTTGCTCGATAATAGAGAAGGAATGCTAAAAAAATATGTAAGAAAAAAATTCGTTGGTAAAAAATATACAGATCAACTGGAATGATGATAGCATTTTCCGCGTTTTCCGCGTTATTGCTTTGCGTTGCTTGTGTAGTAAAACGAATAGAAGTTAATAAAATCTTTGAAAATCGTAGCGACATATCGAATGACTACAAACTAGATTTTGGTTTCACGTATCTTCGTTCCCTCTTCCTTAGCTCTAATTTCAACGCGCGTAATCACATTTTCAAACAGATCATCAATAATCATTGTGGAATTCATGATTAATCATTTCCAAAGACTCATTGCATTTAAAAACTCAGTCTAACGCCTTGGCGTTCATCCACTCTTGTATAGAATTCAATAACCCAGATGAAAGAATCACGTCGTTTCATCCACCAGAAAATTTAGTATCAAGCAACAACTTTAACAATAACAAAAAAGTCAAAGAAGTTTATCGCAAAGTGCAATCTTCAATGAGGAATGCATTTCTGAGAGAATATTTTGTTTTGCCACGTGAAGTTCAATACACTATTGAGTTGCAGCGTTTCTAGAATATCGATAAGCAAAAGACAGATTGATTTTCTTGCACACCTTTAATAAATGCAATGTCGCATGTCATACTCGCGAAAACGTCATTTGGATTTCAACAAATTACTAAACCTATCTAGAGTGAGTTAGCTATTATTTAGTTAACTATCAGCGTATGCTTTCAAAACAGACATGCGATTCGCGAAGCGGCACGCAAATGACTGACATATAAGTGAATAGTCTACTTTGATTGGTGTACTTAACCGAGACGTGTCTTATGGACGATGTATTCTCGTCATACCATCACCATGTCCTCGTCATGATTAATGATAGTTGGGAACGAGATGTCGGACGAGCTTTGCCTCTGGATGGGTTTTTTTCTGACTAGGCCGTCTAAAACAAATAAGACATTTTTATTTCCAAAAATACTTCTATTTTTCTTCATATTAAATGATATCTACTGAAATCATTTAAAATGAAGAAATTAAACGTAAGAAATTATAAAAATTCTACAAGGCTTACCAGCAGATGGTAGAAGATCGTCCAAAGATCCATCGTCCAAGTCCGTAGCAGAGAGCAACAAATCATCATCCGACGAAGCTCTTGTTAGGCTCGGCAAAGTGGATGTAAGTAGAGCTTTCTCCTTTTCAATCTCTTGAATATGACCCACCAAAATAGCCTCTTCTTCATCGCTTCGATCTCTCTCCGATTCCGCAGTGTTTCCCCTTGCCGCAGTGGTCGACGAAGTAACATTTAATTCTTCCGGACTAAAAATCTTCGACGACCTTAGACTCGACAAACGATGCGTCGCCGTATGACAAGCAGTCTCCAGAGTATTAATATCCGCCAAGGTTGCCCTAACAACTCTGAGTTTCTCCTGAACAATCGTTTCAACACACCTTGTTTGTCTTCCCACATCTTGCAGTGAATCTTGTGCCGGCAGTGATCTATTAGTTCTCAAAATGCAAGGAGCAAAAACAATCGCCAAAGCTGAAGGCGACATCCGATTGTCCTCCTCGTGTCTCGCTACTCTCGCCAAATGAACAATCAAGCGTTCCATTAGATCGAAGTTTGGTTTTGGCAACTTTTTCAAAATCGCAAAAAGTGTACTGATCCGATCATGCGGGTCAGTTAAGCTCGCTGCGTGCAGGAAGTCGTCATAGTATTCATAAGTAAGTAAAGGTTCAGGCATATCCCTGAAAAAACTCTTGAGAACAGCAGCAAGAACATGAACCTGATAATTCTCAAAATCAACTTTCTCCAGGTCACCTTCGTCCATTTTCATTTTGAGTTCCTTCACCTTTGAACTGACCCCACTTTTCCTGTAAATCCCCTCGGTATACAAGCCCCGCATCTCGATCGTCGTGATCAAACGATCAACTACCAGAGGAACTTTTCCATCTCCACAATCCAATTTGTAAAGTGGAACTCCAAAGACATGCGAGTTCAACTCGTTCGTCGATCCTTCCTTTCCACATTCCGCAGACGCTTTCGAGTAACACTTTTTGTGACAAGTCAGCTTGCAATTTTGACAAACTAGTCCTCTCTCGATAGGCCACATGAAGAAGGAAGTGCAGACTTCGCATGCGGTGGGAATATTTATAATCGTCAACTGGAACATGTGATTCCCATGTCGAATCGGCTCCTCATGTTTTCTCTTCTTCTCCTTTTTTCTTTTGCTCTTGCTCTGCTTCTCTAGAGCTTCGGTTTTCGCGAGAGTCATGAACTCGTTCATGAATCCCCGGAAGGCGTTGACTCCCATAGTCACTGGAAAATCCTCCCTCGTGTTCTCCTGCTTGCAAACTGTTTCTATCACGTGGAGGAAGTTTGCGATAAGATCTGTATATTTAATATTTCCTTCGACTCCTTGTTGAATGGCAACGCTGTAGGTAATGACCAAATCGTCTTTAAACTTTCGCAAAGCTTGTTTGAAAACACGATCAACTTCACTACGTTTTCCCCCTTCTTCCTGACTCTCCATCGCGTAGATCTTCTTAGTAATGAAGTCTTGCATTAAGGCCAACTCCTTCGCATCAGAAATAATTTTATCTGTGCTATCTGAAAAGGCCGAAGTGCCTGTTAAGCTAAACTTCGAAGTGACCGCATGCTTGATATTTTCGTAAGGTGTTCTCGTAGTCTTTTTCCTATTTCTTCTGCTGGGAATGTTCGCCATGCTGCAAGGCATCCTCAAAACTCCTCCGTTCTGGATACACTTGACGTGGTACAACTGTTTGCATTCGTTGCATTTGTATCCCTGAGTCACGAAGGCGTCCATCTTTGCATGACAGCAAACACACACATCATCTTTCGAAAACCTCGCGACTTTTCTGAACCGATGACCAGCCAACGTGAAATAATTTCCCTTCCATTCAATGCTCTCCGACGCGTGTTTAAAATCGCTAGGACTAATGTCCGTCGTCGTTTTATCATCCCCAAGTCCCGAAACCTTCGTCGCAGGGTCTGAGTTTCGTCTACGCAACTCGAAACTCGTTATGGCATTGGATCTCACACGTTTACCAGGTTGTTGACTCTTAAATCCAGTGTCTTTGTTCACTGGCCAGTCAGTATTGTTCCTCATATTAGACTCATTCGTGCCCTTTTTCGTCCAAACGTTTGTAGTCTTCAAGTCACTTTCTCTGATAGTCCCAAGGAACAAATTCCGTGTCTCGTTTGCATTCTCAGTTACACTTTCGCCCATCGATCGACACTGAACTTCCCTAGAAGGTCTGTTCCTTCTCGCGCTTCTTACAGGGACGTCGGGTTCAGACTTCTCATTGGGTCGCAGATTCCTGTCTCTCAAAATCGACTCCTTGGGAGAGGATATGTTCACTAAAGCCTCGCTGTTCACGAGGTCTGTCTTCAAAGCCGTGTCGCCTTCGGAATTCTGCCTTCTGAGATAATTGTATTCCTTGAGGCTCTTCCCACTCGTGGAAATTTGTTCACGTTTGGGAGGCGAACTTAGTACATTTTCGGTGCACTCGTTTGGAATTATATTCTCGCTGAGTCTTCTTGGTTCCCGGGAGGTGGGACTTGTGAGTTTGACATTGAAGTTAGAGGCTTCATTAAGTCTTTCAAGCCTGGCTTGTTCCAGAAGACTTTCTGTTAAGTTTCGATATTGAGAAACGTTTAGTGATCTGGTAACAGTCGCTTTTTGAGGAACTTGCATTAAGTAATCATTGTAGGTGGTAGATGGCAATTCAGGTCTCTTCTTCCAGATGTCGGCGTTTGCACTGTGCGATGTGTTGATAGTGGAAAGATGATATTTAACGTCCCTGGTGCTGGAAAAAGGTGCGGTGTTAAAAACTGGCGGAGCACTTTGAATAGCGCTTGGAGTTTCTGCATCTGTGTCACCATCGCTGAATCCAGTGGAGGAACTGTCTGTTCGTCTGCTGGATGATTGACTTGCAGTGTTCGCTGGACTCGTGTTGACTGTTGTTACTGAGGTTTGATCGTTACGTCTTGTTCTCATACTGGGTATTGGCTTCGAATTTTCCTGAGAGTGATGAGACTCTGAGCTGTCGATGCTGATTTGAGATTCATAACTACGAAGACTTGCTAAGCTTTCTAAACTTCCTTTTCTTTCACTATTCACGTCGGGGTAAAATGGTTCACTGGATTTTGAGACTGTGATGGGGTCGTTATAAAAGCGTTTGCTAGGCAGAACTTTGCAGTATGCAAGGCCTGACTCGAGAGTGGGTTTGTGGTGGACATCTTCGACTCTGTAAAAGCGAGAGAATTGTAATGTTATTAGAATAAAATCTAATGATATTAATGAAATGTTAGATAGTTGTGTAGTAATTACTTTGCAGGCAGAACTCGCTCGTATGATTCCAGACGACGAGGAGAAACATTGCTTTCTGTGCATGAAGAGAAACTCCTGGATTCTTCGCTGTATAATCTGTAATTTAAGATAGTCATTAAGAATCTTTTACACACATAAAAAATTAAACATTAATCAACTTACTCTTTATCCTGAAGTTCTGCTCTGTGTTCCGTCTTGTACATCAAATCCCGTTTCTTCTTTCTTTTCATTTCCGTAATAGCTTTCCTAACATTATTTCCTCTAATACACGCCTGGAATTTGATGACACAAGTCTTTAATTTTTTGAACCAGCTCTGAGTTTTATAGGCTCTCCAGGCAGACTGGATATGAACAGCTGCGTCAATTCTCGAACGCAATGAATGAGCGAATCTTTGCGCCAAAACCATTCGCCAAAATCCTTGAATTTGCACAACAGCGTTCTTTATCCTCAAGAATTTCCTTCTTTCCAAGCAAGCCCTGAACCATTTCTGTATCGTCGTAATGCTTGTGATGATCTGCTGATGCAATTCAATGTCTAATTTGATTTTCTCTGATTCCCTCAGGAAAACTTTAGTGGTTCCAAGTTGATAATTATCCTTGTTGAGGTTCAAAGTCAGAAGAAAATCTCTAACGTCTGACTGCGAGCTCAGCAAACCCTTAGGAAGAAGCATTCGATACAACTGGATGAATTCTTCATAGGTCAACCTCACATTGAATCCAGCTTGTCTGATTCTAACAGTTTCTAGCATTCCTGTATATCTCAATTGCCTTTGGACCGTTTCCTCATCAAACTCGTTTGGAACTTTATTAGCATTGCTTTTAATGCACCGGATGAAAAATGGATTTGCTTGGTTCAAGGTGTCCATCAGACTGTGCAAACTTTGTTGAAACTGAGCCGAAACAGTCATTGGTTGTTTTCTTGCTTTTCCCGGTCCTGTTCCATAACTTTGGGTTCTTCCAGCGAGGGTCTTGACAGTTTGCAGATTTTTTAGGCCTTTCTTTCCTCGTTCCCTCGGCCGAAACGATTTGTTTTTCCTGAAAGAGCAAAGTAATTAAAATCACTTTTTTCGACATTAGAAAAATAAAAAAATATACAAAGAAGGTAGCGTCTTTTAGTTACAAATGTTTTTCTTTACAGTCGAATGAAGGTTAATCAATAAACGACACAGTTACTCTATACATGAAAATTATTATTTATAAAAGAACCCTAATAAGCATCGTAAATGTGTAACGAAATAAAAATTAATATGCTTAGTTGCATATTGAGTTTTATTTTTGGACATCTTTACACCGCGCATCCAATAAAGCCCCCTTTCAATCGCAAATAACTTTTGTGAAAGATTAAATTTCCAAATTGATAATGAAATTTTCGTTACTTCTAGATTGAATGTCACAGGCAGCAGGCAAATTTTCAAATCTGCACATAAGCATCATTTTTAATAATTGTTATCATGCTTGAAGAAAGTTAAAAAAAAACTAACTTATCGACGCTTATTATTCGATTAGTGACCAATCAATAAAGAAATGGAATTATTTCATGCAAGTGTTTTGTGTACAAGCTTCAAAAAATATTAGATATGCTAATAAATAATTATTCTCCACTAAATAGAAACTACTTTTGAAGCTTGTATAAATGTTAAAACCGAATAAGGGTTAGAATCCGAGTTAAGCAAATTCCATTGGTTTTGAATGATTTTAAAATGTTTTAAAAATCAATTATAATTAAGTCTACACCCAAAAATGTTAACAATTGTTAACATGATGAAACATGCGTTGTGATTCGAAGATATGAAATTGTGATCTCGAGGTTGGCGAGAGATGAAAAGAATATCTTGGAAAGGAGGAAGAGTGTGGCTATTGGCTAATGTATCCCGTAACCAATCATCAATTTTATTGTGTGCTAATCTACGATTGAGTTTTCAAGAATGGCCATAAGTTTTTACAAGAAAATACCTTTACCTACATGAAGAAACCCGTTACCCAGTTAGATAATGGAGAGAATATTATTTCCAACTCTGGCAAATTCTTCACTTTAATTAATAGATTATGATCAATTATCAAATAGGTGCGATTACATACATGACAATTTGATTCGCACGTTCCATGACGTTTGCTTCGTCTTTTGGAAGTACCCTCTCTAGCGGCGTGTGAGTATCCCGCCTGAATCTATTATTACTATTAGGCTGGTCTTCCCTTCCCCTTACAACGTAACTTTTTGCAGTTACACTGGAAGGCTGTTGCATCTGATTAATATTTCTAAATTGTGGCCATGATAACCGGTTGTTGTTTACACTGTCGTTTTCGATTTGTGTAGCAGTTAATGTGGCAGATGGGGTAGACGATGGCAAGCAGACACTGCGTTGCTTCTGATAACTTGGCGGGCGGATTTGTTTGTGCGAACTGAAAAATGCCTTCATGCTTAGCTACCTCTTCAATCCTTTTTTTAATGTAGTACAATGAAATCAAGATGGCCAATCAAATTTTGGAAAATATTCCTTATGCCACCCAAGGATATAGTTTTTTTAGTCAGATTTCCAATAATGCAAGAATTTATTACAAAAAAATTTATAAAGTAAGCATGATTTAATTGTTTCCTACATTATTGGCATCTTTGCCAAGTGTTTTTGGTTCTTTCTTTGCAGTTAGAGCATGATGATTAATTGGAATAATTATATCTGTGTCTTGTTTTTAATGCATATGATGATAATGAGATAACGGCTATGGGCAGTCTGATTAATATCGCTACTGTACCATTGCAGTCATGCTAAAGAAGAGTTGTAGAGAAATGATGCATCGTTACGTGAAAAAATATGATGATGGCACGTAAGTTATAAAGGCTGCATTCTAATAACATCTAGTACAAGAAAGTGCGAACAAACATCAACTTTGGAACCAAATCGAGATTTGAAGTAGTTAATTAAATGTTAAATTAAACATTCAGGTCTCTAAACGCTCTATGGATTTACAAGTCCAGTTATCGTAAACTTTTAACATCTTTTCTGATCTTTTATCGACTTTTTTTATGTTGATTTAAATTACATCTTTGGATTGTAAACTTGACTGTAAATCCATAACTTCAACATAACGAATATAATATTCTTTGAACAAACACAGATGGTGGATCAGAAGACCACTTACGCTATTCGGTTAATAGCTAGATTCACAGCTGATAACGTCACAAGATGGCTACAAGGACAAAAGACAATATGTCCAGCGTAAATGTAATTTGTTTATAATCTCAAAGATTAAATCTCTCAACTCTTCGTAATTTGTTAAAGTTTAAATTGGGTTCTTTTAGTACTTAGATATGTTGCAAAGAATAAAAATAATTATTATACAGATACATAAGGTCACAAACACTTCAAAATCGTCGCAAATGTTATTGAGTTAGATAAACTCAGAAAATTACTTGGATCGAGCTCAATAAGGAGATTCGTAAAAATCCTTCAGGCACAAGTAAACGTTAATTCAATCATATGAAGTTAGAAAAATTTTGACACCAACCTTATTAGATTCTCATTTGGTGTCCTGTATCTGTTCTGCACAGAGGTTTTGCTACCGTCCGCTGAAATAGAGAAAAGAATTTATAAAATTATTTTGAAATAAATTAAAGAGATGAAGGAAATTATAAAATAAATTTAAAGAAGACACTTACTTCTGCCATGCCTGTGAGCCCTTCCAGCTTCCTGAAAAGCAAAATGTGCACGGAAAAAGGCTCGAAGTATTGCCCATCTGAAAACAGCGACTGGATCAGCACCAACCAACTCTCGCACAAATGCAAGAGATGAATTTTTTAACACTCCTACGACACCATCCGGTCGCATCAAGTCCAGGTTCTTTTCCCTCATATTTGATGTTTGGTACTTTACTGAGCCCGCGTAATGACGAACGACGAAAGCTGCCTCGCGACGTTGGGGTGCTTCGTAGAATTGATTATCCTTATGAACTGAATTGAACTTTTGCAAGAGCGTCTCATTCGTAGCACCAGGAAAACTGAAATATTAATATTCATTAGCAGAGAAAGGATTACTAGTTGGTATTTTAATGTACTATTGTTAAATACTCACTTGCACTGATCATCCAGAAGGCACAAAAGTCCATTCGGCTTGCCCTCGATAAGATTCAAACACGCAGAGTTGTCGCTATATCCGATATCTGTCCATCTAATATTCTGTTTTCGATATTCCCTTTGTTCGTATTGGAAAACGTGTTGATTAAAATAATGTTGCAGTTGTTCGTTCGCATAGTTGATACACAATTGTTCGAAACTATTGCAAGTCTTAAAATCCTCAAATCCAAAGATATCCAAAACACCTATACTGTTGCCTTGGTGATCTCTTAACGTGTCCTTCTTGGAGAGAAGCGCATGGTTCACCTTCAAACATCACATTGTTATATAAATTTAAATAAATAACTTATTTTGAACACAGTCCTTCTAAAAATACGTGTACAACATACTTGGAGAACAATCCAATCAAAAAGAGCTCCGTATAAACACTTTGCCATTGCGTCTCTTGCCGCGATTGCTTCCGGAAGCCTGTAGTTGATGACGAGAGTTTCCCCCGAAGCTCTGGCACGTTTGGCAGTAAGAGCGGCAAGAAGTGTCTCCTGCTTTACCCTAAGAAGTTCGGAAATGAGTGCAACCACCTCAGGATTCTTGACACCCACCGCCTCGTCATGATGATGGTAGGACTTCCTCGGTTGGAATTCAACATTACCTGAAAGGATAATCGCAGTTAGCTAATTGCCAAATCTTCATGAATATGTTGATTAATTACCTAGTAGTAGAACAGCTGACAAAACAGCAAAGAGACGTCTCTGCTTCTCCGGGGTGAATCCTACCATTTCCATGGACTGCTTCAGTCTTGAAAACTCATGTAATTCGTCTACATTCTCCAAACCATAGCAACCACTTTTATTCAGGTAGTTATAACGATCACAACTCTCTAAATGCAGACTCTGCTTTTCTTGTTCAGTTGCTCCAGCCAGCAGGTAATAGAAGACATGGTAATTTCTCTCATTTCTACCTTGGGAAACGATCCTTGATTTCTCTAAAAGATACTTTTGAACCACGGCTCTGAAAGAATAAAAAAAGTAATTGTATAGCTTTATCTATAAAAAATTCAAAAATATCAAGTAAAAATTCAAAACTTACCCATGCACCATTCCATTTTCCTTGTAGTTCACCTGGATAAATTTTCCGAATCGACTACTATTATTATTGTGCGCAGTTTTGGCATTTCCAAACGCCTCTAATACCGGACCAGCACTGAGTATGGTTTGCTCGACACCACTACCATGTGATCCTTTCTGACTGAGAGCCGTCAAATGATGGAGTAGGAAATTCGTGGATTCCGTTTTTCCAGACCCACTTTCGCCACTAATGACTATACACTGGTTCTTTTTCTCTTTTAGCATGCAATGATAAGCTGCATCTGCTATTGCAAATATATGTGGAGGAATGTCCGATCCTAATCTCCTATTCTGATAGAGGCTCACATATTTTGGGTTGTAGATGGGGTAAAATTTGAAGGGGTTTAAAGCAATCAAAATGCTTCCCACGTACGTGTATATCTTGCCGGCCAGAAATCTGTCTCGGAGATTATCTAGGAGAGTCTGCTCATTTAAGTCTGGAAGCTGACAGAGATCTGGATACTCCTTGTCTCTTGGCTGATACAAGAATCTATTGAAGTAATCCTTTAAGAGTTGAGGATCCATGGGAAATCTACTTTCAGTCCACAGGTAGTCAGGCTGCTTTTTCCTGAGGTAAAACCTGAAAGGAAATCGTTTTTACTGGCGATTATTCAAACTTCTTAGTAAGACACTTAATCTCTTCTTTTTAAATAAGGTTTTAATTGAATATTCAAGAATAATGTGTGTACCTGTAATACTCCTGTTGAGCTGCATTTTTTGGCCAAAGCAGCATAAGTGCTACAGGACATTCAGTACGACCCAGCCTTCTTTCCTTGCACTCTTGGCCAACCGAATTGCCCACGACTTCTGCCAATTCGTAGCCATTTGAAGCCGTACTGTCTTCCAACTTTAACCTTTCGATGATGCACTCTACTATTTCAGCAGAAGAAGTCTGCTTGGTAGCTTTGATTGAAAGTGCTTCATATTCGGGGCTCCATTCTCCCACGAATACTTGCACCACTCCGGAACTACTGCCGTCCATTTTTTTTAACCCTAGAAACAAAAAGAATTCAGTTTGAATTAAAAATAAATATTGTAAAGAAATAGGAAGCTGATATTTCAATCAGGTAATTCGCCTTAAAAACACAAGGTTCGTCAATTGCAATAAGAGTTACAAACCTCACATATGTTCTTATTTCTATTGTAAAATTATAAAATGATTGTGTTAAGTAGCGCTGGTGATCGAAATTAAATTATACACGTCTCACTTAAATCAGGTTTATTCGAGTCAATAATCAATTTGACATTCACAAATAATTAGCGGTTTCACACTTTGAAGAGTTTCTCAAAAAATAAATAAAATTAGCAGTTAAAATGTAATTTGAGAATGAGACTCCTCTCCACTAGAAAGCTCACAAATCTGTGATTGAATGAGTCTCCACTTGTCATAAATTCAACAGAAATACTTATTTGTCCCTTAAAGGGTAAGAAAACTCTTAATAGAGCCTCACTCGGTTTAAGGAAAACTCTTAATAGAGCCTCACTCGGTTTTAAGAAAACTCTTAATAGAGCCTCACTCGGTTTAAAGAAAACTCTTAATAGAGCCTCACTCGGTTTAAAGAAAACTCTTAATAGAGCCTCACTTGGTGTAAACAAAACTCTTAAGAGAGCCTGGATGATTTTCTCAAGGTTTTGTTTTTGCTCTGGAAGGGGTTTCTGTCGAATTCATGTTCACATTTTTGAGTGTTATCAAAGTTTAGACTACTTATCGCTAAATCATAAACATTCGCAGCTCGAAGGGCTGGCAAAGAAAGAGTCTAAA
>JAUEJJ010000046.1:14459235-14473055 GCA_032164275.1 Synergus coniferae
TAGCGTGTGCTGGTGTTTTTATGCAATATTATTGATTCAAGTAACTTGTTTGTTTGTCATGGACTATGGAGGGCGAATGCAAGTTTTAAAATTATCGATTATTGCAGTGCAGAACGGTATTTCTGAATTTAGTCTTTACCAAACTGGAATTCCAAGACATAATTCAGTAATCCTTTTAACGATTTTCATTTAGTAGATTTCCTTACTAATTTAACCCTATTTCTTTCTATTTCTGATGTCCTGCTTCTTTATATCGTTAAATATAACTCAATTTTTTTATGATACCCTGCCCTCGTTTCAGAAATCTAATAATAATAATAATTACCCTCTTTATTCATTTATTTCAAGGTATTCATAGAAGACAATTTTCAACAAATTGCATTTATTTTAAAAATACACAGAGTGTCTACTCTGTCAGGAATTTAAGGAAATCCGGGAATTGTCCTTGATTTTATTTTTGATATGGGAAGTGGATTTCGGGTTAAAAAAAAACTTTTTCGAATAATTAATCTAAATAGTTTTATCTAAAACTTGCAACTTTTCTTTAATCTCTTGAAATATTATGATAACAAATCATCAGGGGGGTTCAATTAGTTTGCTTTTGGATCTCCTTATCACTACTGAAACCGCAAAACTTTTCCCAACGAGAACCAGGAAATAAATCGCACCGTTAATCGTCTGTCGTTTATGTAGGAATAGTAGGGTGTGAGTCCGACGATCTTCTGTTGTTGACAGGTGTTATTAAAGATTTGTTGAAAATTCTCGTTAACCTTGTAGGTTTCAGGTGCGTGAAACAAGAAAAAAAGATAAAAAAGTGAATGAAATGAGGAAAACAGGAATTAAGGAATCAGAGGTGCCCCCGAAATAGGTTGCTTTAAACCGTTTTTCATTAATTCGATAACATAAATTCCTACTAATTCCTTACTAGCTTGAAAATCCTGCTAAGCACTTTTCTTCTTTTCTTTATTCACTACCTCTTTGTTAGTTCGTGTTCTTGGCTTTTCTCCTTTTTACTTCTTTTTTTTTCTGGTGGACATCCATTATTCACTATGAATTTTATGTACCAAAAGTTTTGAACATTCAAATGAACGAAATATTTTTTCCTAATTCAATTTTATCCAAAAATATTGTTCCATCTAAAAATAACAATAGACATTACAAGTTACTCTCAAGCAGATCTATTTTCAATGTTAATGAATCAATATTTGAAAACTGTTTCTGGTTTAAAATACAATAAACATAAAAATTCGTTCATTTGAACGTTCAGAATTTTTCTGTCGTTGAATTTTCGGAACAAACAGATCCATTCGCTCCTGTGTGCAATCCTGCAGTTGCAGCGCTTGAAATTTGTTTCTTGTTTTCGCGAGAAGTTCGACTCTTCTCTAACTGTATTTTTCCAGTTGAGATCATCTTGAGAAAATGCATAAAGAGAGGAAATAAGTCATAAACTGAAATATTGTCTTTCAAATAAGCATTCCTATAATCTATTTGTTGTCTTCATCAATTTTATTAGCAATCAAAGTCTTTCTTTGATGTTTTTGTAAATATGTTTAATTATGAAGCGGAGAGACTTGAATAAGGAAACTTTTTTTTTAATGGAAGTACATAATTAATATAGAAGAAATAATTTTAATTGCAAGTGTAAGTAATAACGAATTCCTTAATAATGAATGATGAGCAATAATTATCGTTGACTCAAAAATAGTTTCTCGCTATTAAGGACACTTCAACGAATTGATTATATATTGAAGTGGAAGAATGGAGCTAGGAATGGGGGATTGGTAAATATGGTCGATAATTCAATGAAATAAGAAAAAAGGGAAAAATTAATTGTCTTGACTAACAGGAAATATATAAATTTGATTCACAAGCGTATTATTTGATTAAACTGCGTTTAGATTTGTTAACAAATTGTTTTTAGTGGTAAAGAGCATTTCCAATAAATCCAATTGTTTCCCTGCCGACTGTATCAAGATAGCTAATTAAAATGAAATGTCATCTATGCTTTACTCGTATTTCTGATTATAACTAATGAATGACAGTCCAATTTTCGTAATAGGCAAGTGCACTACATTTTATCGTGATATTCAATTTCATTGGCAAGGAAGAGTTAAACAAAGAAAAAAGTCATAAAATTTCCTGGTTAAGCGTTACTGATTCGATCGTTTGAAGCATTCAATCCCGTGCGGGATGCTTGTTCGTGCTCGCGTTTGGGGTTAAATTTTAACGAGGACGAGAAATTACGGTTTCATGCAGTCTACATTCTACAATCCTGCTCTACCGATTGTATTCTAGAATCGTTACTGCTGTAAGCGTTTAAACACGGAATACCGCAATTTGAAAAAAAAACAGCTTTAAAGAAAGTTTCTTTATTATTCTACGCTGTTAAAATATTATAAATTTTGAAAGAAATTTTGTTTCTTAAGAGCAAAGTTTTGTGCAGCCAAAATGTATTAAGAACCAAGGTTAAGATATGAAAGATGAATTAATTGCCCCAATTTTCTAAATTTAATATGAATGCAGTCTTTCTTTTCTTATAACTGGCGCATTAAAAGGAGAACTAATGAGATTCTGCGGAAATTCGATGTAAAAGAAATTCCAAATTAGCGGAAGTGCCGATGAGATAGTCTGATAAAGAAAATTGCTTTTAACTACTGCCATTTACAGCCTCGAGTAGCGAGATTCTACCATGGTGACGATAATCACACAGAATGATAACAATCTGAAGATAATTGATCGAGGCGTTTAAGGCGGATCACCTAATTCACTTTTGAAACATTCCTGAATTTTGGAGTTGAAATTAGAATTAAAATGAAAATCAATTTTAGCAATTGTCTCATGATTATTCCTAAGTTTCTAAAAGTTGTTAGATTTTGTAAATTATAATGCTTCTGATAAGAAAATAGTAGATCTTTACATAGTTTAGTTGGCAATAAAAATGTAGACAAAATGGAATTTTTTAACTTTCTTAGTACTTGAAATAAAAATACAAGTTAAAAGAGCTTGAAACACTTTTTAAACTTTTAATAACTAAAAGTGAATTTTAAAGTATTAACTTCTGTGAAAGGACACTGGAAGTTTATAGTCGACTTAGAGTTATTATGAAAGAAACTTTAGAAGTCATTCTCTTACCAAAGTTAAAATATTTTGATTACGAAATTCAAATTTATAATTTACCTACAGGAAATTTTTATCAAAGACAAAAGCATAAATGAATGAATATGAAGTATAAAAATTGAGATGTACTGTGAGGTAAATCAAATTTTAAATTATTAAATTAGTTATAAACATATTGTAAAATTCAACAATCAGGTTCTATATGTAGTAAAGTAGCTGAGTTAGTAGATTTCAAGAAGAGATTTTATTTCTTTAACTGATTCTGTATCGTCTGTTTCTTTATAGGATGGTTCTGGACAATGGGTCAGCCTCGATTCCGAGTTAGAGATGAGAGGGGGCGAGGTAGTTGGCACCAAGGGTCCAACTGGTCACACTCTCCTCATCGACTGTCGTTTCGAACTACCTTTTGGTAAGTAAACCCTCGAAAAATTCAACCTTCGCTTCTTTTAGTTTGCATGTATTCTATTCTACTTGTTGCAAAACAGAAGTGAAAAATTCTGTTGCAGTGAATATTTTATGGCAGCTGTCTCAAGTCTCAACTCCCAACTGTCTATTTACAAAACTTCAACCTCTAACTTTGAAGTTTAATAACCTGTTCATCTTGTAATTGGATCAAATTCAATCAATTAGAAAATTAATACTTTAAATTATTCTTTAAAACGAGGTGCCAGGAATTAGTAATTGGACAGTAATTTCAAATATCGATTTGCAGCTAATTAATTTACTAGAAGAAACACTCAATTGATTAGAATCTATATTTGAAGATTAATTTAGAACTACTGACACTTGAGACAATTAGCCTCTTGTAGCTAACTTACTCTCAAAGATAGCTTTTCGATATACATAGATTTGAAGATAAAATTTACTATTCTGGTCTACTATGAGAACTGGTGTGACTATCAAGTACTTATTTATTTATCAATTTATTTTTTTGTCGTATGAGGGAAAAAAATTTGAAAGAAATGTCAGTTATACATATAACTTATAACTTAAAAAAATGAAAGGAAGAAAAAATTCGCCTACACTGGAAAAATTTCGCACTTTCCTGATTCGTGACATTAACTTTTAATTGAGCAGTCTCGAAACTTCGCAGCCATTGGCTCGATGCCTACACAACTTTATACTTATACCTGGCACATAGTGAAGTACTTATAAGAAGCACAAGACGCTTTACTTTAAGAGATTTCAACGCCTGTTGAAGTTTTCAGATTCGATCGTTAAGTACAGAAGCTCATATTTCCAATTATTACTTTTCAAAGTTTCTCTTCTTTGAGATAAAAAATAACGGAAAGATGTTCACATTGAAAAAGAAAAGAACATCAAAGTATTTTCAATTGCATTTTCAAGAATCTTGGATGTTACCAGTTTGTTTTGATTCTGCTTCTGAATAATAAATCTAAAAAGCAATCGTAGTGCAAAAAATTTCAAGACGAACGAGCGACGAGTATCAAATCGAAAGGATAAGTTGGAAAGTAGGTTGACGGTGATATTCGAATGGATGTTGGATTCGCGTGAATTTATACTTTTGGTACCTTGTTGGTTTATTCAAGGAAAATTTTAGTGAACTTATAAATCACAAGCTACTTACCCAAACCACGAAGCCCATCTGGGTCTCTCAATTTTCCATACCAAATGTGGTGCCTATCTTGTTTTGAAGTATCAGTCACTCTCGCAATTTATTATTTTTCATTCTTCTTCACTCCATGGCTCTTCTATAATACTTCAGAATTTATGGACTGTCGAAACTGAAGATGAATTTGAAAAGAGTGTTTAAAGAAAATTTCAGTTCATCAAAATGTTCAAACAACAATGAGTACACTGAGAAAAAAAATGCTGTTGATTTAAAAGTGCGCACTTCCGTGCTCGGTCAAAAGCAGATCTTATCGAATCAAATATATGTACTATAATTCAAATAGATATACTATCGAATTCACAGCATCATTGTCAAGCCGAAATATTTCCTGTTGCGTCATTTCTTTATTTAAAGACATATGCATCTTATTTTTGCTTGATAGTCACATCTGGAGGCTCACTATTTGAAATTAGGAAATATATTGTAATAAAAGAACCTGAGATGAAAAATGAGATAAAAAGACAATTGGGATTTGGACTTTTTGCCGTAGACTGTATTCAGGGTGTCTACTTTGCGGGAATTTAAGGAAATCCGGGAATTGTCCCTGATTTTATTTTTGATGCGGGAAAAATGCGGGAATTGTCCGAGAATTTTGTGGGCAAAATTTAGTAGACACCCTGGTTATTGTAAAAAAATATTGAAAACATTATATTGGCCAATCAGGAAAGTATGAACAACCCACCGGATGGAAAAACCTGCTAACGAGTGAAATGGCTAGGCAGTTGCAAGCAGCCCGGCCAATGTGTGGCACAGGTACCCTCAACAAGATCATCGAGGTCGCCAGATCGCAAGATCATCGACTGTCTTCGATCGAATTCCCGGTTGAATATAATCGTAACCGTGGTTCCTCCAATATCGTGGATTCGTAACACTGTCTATTAAGAAACTGAAAAAAACATAATAAATTTTAAAAATAATTTAAGAAGGATTTTAAAATATTGGAAGATCAATCTTGGAATAAAGTGGAGGAAGTCAGTGGTGCAATTTGAGGAGAAGTAAACATTAGTCAAGTAAAAATTGGCAGTTTCATACGGGACTCAAAAATAATATTCCAATAAGAAAAACATTTTCGAAAATAAATTACACGCACAGGTGATTATTTGATTCTAATTGAAGAAGTAGAATATATTTTTTTTATAGTGGAATATTTTATATTTCATTTAGGAAATGATTGTTGATAATGTCTAAACTTGTATTGTATTGTGCAAGGAATGTTTCTCCTTGCAAAGGAAATTTTCTTTATTTTTGGAATTCGTTTCACGTCTTTTCTTCTCTTCGCGTGTACTGTACCGTTAACGAGTTTCATCGATCAGATGAAAAGTTCTCCCACACCTCACGAAGTGGGCGGCAAATTAAGGAGGAATTGAGAAAAACTTTCGAGTCCCGACTCTTTTTCTGTCTTACTTTTTCTCACTTCCGCCTTATTGCGTTCTGTAAGTTCAAATCACTTTCGGCAAATTCCTCCACCCTCTTCTATCCACAAGTTACGCATCCACGGTACGAAGATCCACGTTTTAATACGTAACTTAGCAATGCCAATCCCTTCTTGCTCGCCAGCCACTGCACCAAGGATATTATTTTTAGTTGAGTGCTCCTTGGAAATGTACTATGTAAGATAATCAGTTGAATAATTTAAGGCAATTATTAAAGAGGGAGGTGTCACAACCCGCTTTCCATTATTTTATCTTGGAGAAACAGTTTCTTTCGTTCGGTACCTCTTTCTTTTATTTCAGGATATCCATTCTTAATCCAGAGTTGTAAGATAAGTAAATTAAATATGTTACATCCAAAGAGCACTCAAAAAATGTCGACATGCGCACTGCATTATTTTCAAATATTTTTACATGCGATACTTACCTGTGTGTGAACGAAGTTTGGATAGCCCAATGTTTTTTATAAGATGTTCGATGTTTATGCTTTTTCTATGGCAGTACGTGCATACTCTGCATACTGACACACAAAATTATTAATGTACACCGGGAACCAATTTCATTGAACCAATCAGTAACATTTTCTTAAATGACGCATCATTAGTAATTTTCGACTTTCAGAATTGAGAGCAAGAAATATGCAATAGATTTGAATGAACTTCTCAAAATCTTCCCGGGCATTTTAAGAATTTCCAAGTACTGGAATTATTTCATTAACTCAATTAAAATGCATTGAAAACATTTTATCTGCAACTTGAATTCGTTCTAAAAAGCACTGCTAGAAAACTAACTGTTCCTATTTAACTCAAATTTAAATAATATTTTACCAAGAAAAAATTATAATCTACTTCTGAGAAAAGTGCTCCTGTTTAATCATTATTTCTCGAGTATGGCGTGCTTAAAACGCAGTACATCGAACACTAAATTCCGAGTGCACCTACCACTTAGAGAGTGATATTTTTTTTTAAGAAACCTAGATTTCTCTGTTTTCCCTTAGTGCTCTCTTAGAGAGATTTAAAGTTCAATATACCCCCAAAAAACCAAAATGGAAGCACGCGAGAATTCCAATAACATCCTCGAAAAGCCTATGAACTATGAAGGCTATGAAATTGATAAAAGTTAGATTCCCACTTTCGTTCTGAATTTTATTCATGACTTCTCGAGTTCTTGAATGGTAGTTTTTCTTTCATAAAACTGAGAATACACAAAAAGCACACCACGAACATCATCGCACGTGCATGCAGTGGCGCGGCGATAGCACCAGAGGGGGGGTCATATAAAATAAATATATATGTATATATACATGTATACGTATATACATATATATATGCAATAAAACTTTTATAAAAAAAAAAGAAAACTCGAACAAAGATTCCAAAAGAAAGAGGGTACCTGCAAATGCATCGAGCTATGGCTGCGACACTGTTACTATAAATTATTCATTCACCTTCTACCTTTTTCTCTTTCTATTTCTTTAACTCTAATTTTCTATCTCTTTCGTTCTATTCATCCTGTCTCTTTCTTTTCCTCTCGTTTCTTCTCTCATTTCCTCCCTTTTTAAGTTTTCTACAAGAAATTACTCTTCAATAGCGATTTCATGACGAACCAGTACGACTTTAGGTCTTCCTGTAATTAATAAAGGTTTATGAATCCGATGATCTCGATATATGGCGGGACTTCCAAAATTAGTTGCAGTTAGAAAAATTAGTAATGTTTTCTATTTTTTATGAGTCATTTTAAAAATTGCTTAATTTTGAACTAGAGTGTACAACTGTACATGTAGAACAGTTTTTAAGTATGATTTCCAATTCCAGCTCTTTTCCATTCATTTCAGAAAATACTCTTCCACTGAACCAATTTGCATAAATCTCAATTTATCTGATTGTAACTGTCGTCTCGTTTGTTGTGTACTTCGAGTTCCTCAGATTCTACAATGTTCGTAAATATTCCTAACTACATGCTAGAAATGAGCACAAAGTGCATTGTGCATTTCCCAATCCAAATAGTTACCGAAGAGAATCCAGATATAGATTTCAGCATGAAATAATTATAAGCATCATGACGTGTATATACCATCAATCATATTCTATATTTTAAGTTTACATTTGCGAAATTATATTACCAAGTGCTTAAAATATATATATATATATAAATAGGAATTATATTCCTAAAAGTACCTACTTTTTAACATGTAATTACGACACTTAATGAATTTTGTTAATTACGTTATTTTCTTTATTACGTTGTTTTCCAACTGAGTTTAGAGATATATTTTTGTTTGAAGTTAAGTGAATTTCATTTTCCTTGTGAAATATGATTCATAACAAGCTTTAAAGAAGCTGGGTCAAATTTGGAGATACGTTGAAAGTTTTAGAATAATTAATTCGCAGAACTTACAAAATAAGCACTAGCAAGAAGATTTCCCTGAAGGGAATGAAGTAACTTATTCAGAAAATTAATCCTTTTTCTGTTCAGTAATAGGATGTTTAGTCTGAGCTCATTTTACAACTTTTGTAGATTGTACCTGAGATAATAGAAACTTAAGTTTACAATTTCAAAAATCTGATTCTATAGATAATAGAATAATTATAATCAAAATTGTTGAACATGAAATTAATTTTGTTTTGAAAACAATTTAAAAAGCACATTCCTTGCTTAGCGAACGAATTTCTCCTCGCAGACTAGATTTATATTCTCTTCCGCAGGTAGATTAACTACACGAGGCTCGAAATGGAATAATTACACGCGGTAGTTGAGTCAAACGAAAGCTAGGTATATCATGCAGAGGTGGGTGAAAGAAGGGCGGTAGAGATAAAAGGGCCGGAGGGTATAAACTAACACGCTTTAAGCAAAAAGTTTCTCTTCGCAGAACCTCAGCTTACTTAGCAAGTGAAAATTTCCTTTCAGAACCTTGCATATAAAAAAAGAGTTTACGATGAATTTCTTACGGTTTTCGCTTAAACAGAAGTGAAATAAGAATCAAGAGGTTGTAAATTACTCGATAATAATTAAATCCTCTTTTCTACCTTTTTTCCTTCTCTTTTAGAAATTATTGAATCTCCTCTATTGCAAAAGAGTCCTTTAAGAGAATTTTCCTGTTCACTGGTTCGCTACTTATATTTGATATACTTGAAGGTGACATTTGATCAATATCACTAAAATAACATCACCTCAAATTTTACCTTCAAAATGATTTCATAATTAATTTTCTAAATTCCATTTCTGAAAGTTTTCTCTAATACCTTTCACGGAAATTAATTAATGAATTAACTTGATTAATTAAGTACTGTAAATTGTACTCTGAAACTTTTGAAATGAAATTATGTTGTTTTGAAAATTTCTACTAATTAGAAGTTTCTTTCTGCGAGATCTAATTATTAGTTTTCTCGAGATCAAATTATTGTTATTAATAAATAATAACAGATCGTGTTTACACGCGATGCTTGTGTGTTTACTTTGCATATTTACTGACATGATTTAAATTATCTCGGTGTTAGATTCTATACAAAGATTTACAGTGATACGAGAGATAAGCAGTTTGAGCTAAAGTGCATGCAATAAATTTTTAAATTATCATTTCTTACTTGTTTTATGTCAAAGTTCTAGTATTGCGTGTTCTTAATAAGAGGTACGTGTAGTTAGTTTTACTACGTTAATAATTTGTTCGTGACTAAGTTGAGACAAAAAAGGTGTGGTCTTGGGTGAAAAGTAGCTCCCGTGGCCAGAAGTTATTGTATTTCTTTTAACCCTGAGGGAAATTTGCTGTTTCGTTTATTTGACGGGTGAAATATTTCACATTAAATACGTAACAAAAATTGCAACTTTCATTCTAAATGTTTACATAAATGTCATTTATTCTTTTTAAAAAATGCTCAGTACACTAGGAAGTAATTTCATTTCATTATTACTGAAAATATCCATCTCTTTCTGTATCTCTCTTGCACGTGAATTTATTTAAATCGTTTTTATATCATTAAAGTTATACCATACTCTCTCAACCTGAATTAGTTCAATCTTACTAATTAGTAAGTTGTTCTCACTAATTTAGATTGAGAGAGTAACGTATTAAATAGAATACTACAAAATTATGTTTCAAAAAGTGGGGTTTCATAAAGGAGAGTAGAATACAGGAATAAGAGAGGATAAATGGAAAACTTAATTACCCTAGTCAGTGCTAAAGGGATGGTCGATTAAGAAGGAACGAATAAATCTTTGGGGAACTTCCAAAACTCGGGATCAAATGGATCTCCGAGTGTAGAATCTCAAGTAGCCGTTACCGTCAGTCTACTACAATGGCACTATTGAATCCTCGCGAATTTTCAATCGTACTATTCTCTTTTTCTCGGTAAAGCTAGAAGATAAGGGGAAATGGAAAGACTAGTAAAGGAAGGCCGTGGAAAGCTTTTGGGTGGGGACACTTTCAAGTTTGTCAATATATCAGTGTCCAGCTGTTACTCGTGGACCGTTATACGACTTTAGTTTTATTTTGCTGCTATAAAGAAATACGAAACGATTTTTGGAATCGAGGGTGATTTTAAATGGCGAAACTTTGATGAATAATAAGCAAGATAGGGGATGAAAAGTTGGGGCTGTACATCAGCATGAAGGAAAGAACTACTACTTGCGTTCCGAGACTTTTCACTTGACCCTCTTCTTAATTGCATCTCATTCGAACTTAGAATGCATTCTCACAAAATCTCATCCCGAACAAAAATAAACATGTTACAGCCATTTGCAATATTAATAGAAAAACTTTTTTTTCTTCTTAAATCCAGTTGAACCTGGATTATGCGAGTCAGTTTTTAAAAGTATGACTCACTCATTGGAAATCATCCAAGTCCAACAATTCGAGAGCACTTATAAGTGTCGCTTTAACCCGGTTTTAGATAATACGGCGGAAGCAATTGATGCGCTTTGATGACAAAGTAATAGATAGGTGTCCCGAGAAGGATTTTTATAGCTAATGCACTTAATACCCCTTTTCAAATCACCCCTCATGACTGCAGAGGTATTCCACTACGCTGGACTTTACGTCGATACTTGGACTTCTTTTTGTCGTTTTTATTTTTATTTTATTTTGTTGCATATAACTTTATGAGAAAACGGCAACACTTGAGAGCAGCAGAATCTGAAAAGAGGAAAAACTAAAGTATTAAACATCAAGTTTTATTATTATTACGTTCTATTCTTTCCTGCAAGGTTAAATGTGTTTTACAACCTTTCTTTATTCTCTTAATGAATCTGTGATTTAATGATTCTGTACTCAGTTCAGAAATGTCAGTTTGAAATGTTTTTATTTAATTTCAAAGATATATATAATAATCGAAGGAGTATAATAGAAAGCTCTTATATAATATTCAATTAATTGAAAAACTTTCAGGGTGCCGACTTGACCGAGAAACCGGGAATTTGAAATTGTCCGCCGAATCGCGATCCTGACTTTGTTTTCAATTACATTGATGAAGTATACTTAATTGATGTAATATAAAGATGAATTCCATTAAATTAATTGAATCTATGCTGCTTAGCATGGTCACGAAACCTAAAGCCATTACTTGATTCGTGATAGAAATTCTAATTTAATTCCAATTAAGCATCGGTGGCATCCTCGAATAATATTGAATAAGGTGAAGAGATAAAGGGTAAACAAGAGATTTCCGGAATGTTGTTACAAGGTTTACTAAGTTGGCTCCTGGAATTCATAGAACTAATTTGCGTAAGTAATTAGAAAATAAAAGCTTACAGTTCAGGACGACATGTTGGCTTAATATGCTTCATCCCAACTTAAGAACAGGTGCACTGACAGGGGTTTTTGTTGGTTGATATTAAACCCACCTTAATACAAATTTCATGAAAAAAAATACAAAACAAACTTTAGGTTTAGGTTCTTTTTAATAGGAAATTTAAGATCCAGATTGTAGAATTTTTTGTACATTGAATTAGCATTAAGAAAGCTAGGAGAGTACATCAGAGGAGGAATAGAGGAGTTGTAAAGTTAGGTTGGAAGCACGAATGCTCTTGGTCTCCCTCGTGTATGGATATCGAGTTAGAAGTAGGTACTCGAAGTTCGAACAGCCACCAAGGCTGAGAAGAGACCGTTGGTACGTGGAGCGGGAAATTGATGCAATAGGTACGTAAAGGTCGAAGTGCCGCGTGGAAGACACTGCTACCCTGTTACCTTTTACCAATCCCTTTCAATCCCCCACTCACCACCCCTCTTCCCGTGAAAATAAAGCACGCGTGTTACAAGAACACGTCCTACCGCCATGAAATGTCCTCGACGCTAATATAATAATGGCAGATCATTTTTTTTAATAAATAATATAATAATGGTAGGTCATTCATTTTTAAATAAAAAGTTATTCTTCTAAATATTCTTTCAAATAATAGCAGAAACAATCTGCTGTGAAATAAAGTCAGAATAACTGCCAAGAAAGAAATTTAGTTCAACACTGAAAATTGTCAATTAATAATTTCTTCTATCACTTCTGTTCTCTCAACACTCTTATTCATGTTTCTAAAAATCTTGAACCTACTTTCACCAGATTTAATGCCATCTTCGTAATTTCATGAAAGTAATGTTTTGGAATATTTTCTCATCTTCTCTTATACTTCCACTAAACTCTTCTACTTAACCGTTTGTTTGGAAGGCTTTTGGTGTGCTCGTGTGTTTTGAAGTGGCGCAGTCTTGTTCTAGCGATGTCTGATGAATAGCAAAGCGGTTTATATCAGTCGTTGCTGAAGTTGGTTACAAACAAATTGTCTCGCTTGTATTGAGATACACGGAAATTACAATCTCGCTACAAAACAACAAATATACCAGCACCGAAGGATATAAATTGCATGATATCATGAATAAAGGTCCAGGGTCGTATCGTACCGAAATACGAGATTTTATGGATTGAAACTAGTTGTCTTATTATTATTTTTATTTTAATAACCCTAATAAAAAAATTATTTAACATACTAATTCTGATATCTACATAATTATTATTCTGATATCTACTGATCGAACCGGTCTCTAATTATTACGGTACGTCCCTGCGAGGGGTAGTTTCCATTTTTGCTGACCCTAATAAACGTGTATTTTCACATTTTCAAGACCCGGAAAACACGGAAGCGGCGGATCTGCAGAGAAAACTGGAGATGCTGAACAACACGATGGATCAGGAGGCAAGAGCGGAACAGGCACGTCGACAGATATTATACAATGCAGGCCATTGTAAGTACTTGTCATCTTAATACCTAAATAGCTACTATTCCTTTTGTCATCCCTCTTCACTTCAGGTGCTGAACGATCGCTCTCATTTTGATTACTCTTGCATTAATCTAAGTATTCTCTTTAAATTATTGTCTTTCTTACAGTAACTTCCTGGTGAATTTTTAATTCCTCCACTTCAGTGTATTATATTAAATATTTTTATTTGACACTTGAACTTTTGTCAAATATAACGCAATTAACTAATTAAAATATTTTTTAAACTTGTCCTTGGCAAATGTAAAAGTTTATTGATGACTTTGAAAACAAACATCTTATCTCTTGAAATTTAAAAATAAACTTGGGTTTATAATTTCTAAATGTTTATCTTTTCTGAGACGATTTATAATTCTTAGTACGTGGCCTCTTTTATTTTGTTTAT
>JAUEJJ010000046.1:14473155-14486341 GCA_032164275.1 Synergus coniferae
GTTTATAATTTCTAAATGTTTATCTTTTCTGAGACGATTTATAATTCTTAGTACGTGGCCTCTTTTATTTTGTTTATATTGACTGACCTTGTTCAGACTCTCAATAGTCAGATTTCGAAGTTTACATTCTTTTTCTCTCAGTTTGCTTTTGACTCTCATCCGGAGAAGTTGGGAAAAAACTTTAATCCGATAAAGTCAATGCGTAACGTGCTCGCGATTAATTTAGATTAATTAATCATGTAATTTGTATTTTTTATTAAGTTTACGTACCAAAGTGTTCTGTATTTATTTACTTTTTTTAAAAAAGTTTTATTACTTTTCGAGTGTATAGAGTTAATGAGATTTCATGGAATTTTAAGCGATTTCGTTCGTAAAAGACCTAAAAAGAACTTGTACGTACATGTAAGTTTTAAGGATTTTAAATTCCTTATTTGTCGAGAAACTATATAGTTATTATTTTAGATTAAACTTTAGGAATTTTTGTAAAACATTTTTAATATCATCTTCTGTCGCCATCTTCTAGAACGTCTTGAAAGTTTCCAGGACTTGAAGAAGTTGGTTGTACTGGTATCGATCGGGCATTGCACTTTATATGTATACTCAAGTAGCAATGTTTCTTCACTTTACAGAAACTAAGTTTCACCTCCTGATTTCGAATGGCACAGGCGGTTGGCAATTTAGATTGTCAAAGTCGAAATTACTTTTTAGTGAAACTATATTAAAAACTTTAACAGCCTTGCATATTTCGCAAGATTCTACATTTAACTCTCCATGATTTAACTGTACAAAATCCTCCAAACAAAGTTATTTTCTGGAAACTAAGATTACAAATACTAATGTTTCAAAATGTCTAATTAAATTTTTATTTTCAGCTGGGTATTCGGAGGATTCAGATTACACGTCAGATTTGAACTACCCGGTGTGTGGACAAGGTGCAAACAGTTCCGCATCGCAATTTCGAACTGCGGCCAACCAACTAGCAACGCCTCAACGATCGCTCGAAACATCCAGAGAGAACAGCTACGAGAGAGATGATCATCAGGTATCTAAACCTAAATCTAAACAATCAAATAGGGGATTAAATTTCTAGAAAAAACGTTTTTCAATTGTCAAAAACGTTTTTCATTTATAATTTCAATTATCTTAAGTCGCTAAACCTCTTTCCATAAGAAATGAATCATTTTATCCACGTTATTATATTTAAAAATATATTTTGTTATTTGAAAGTATAATAAAAAATAAATTTTGATTTAGATTCCAGGAACTGTGAGCGGCAGACTGGCTCCAGGTAGTTATAGTGGATATAGTAGAGGTCATAGTCCGCGGTACGATGAACCTTATCCTGAAGAAGGTCCTCCTCAAAGATATTCTACACAACAAATCGCAGAGTCTTCCGAGCCACTATTTTACAATAGCAGACCAAGACATTACAAGGAATATAGGTAAAAATAAAAATGTTAAATACAAAAGAATAATATAAAAGATTTTAGTCTCTCCACTTTGGTGGTAAAAAAGACGTACATATAAAATAGATATAGTAGAGGTAAAAAGATTTTTAAAACAAAGACCCGCTGAAATTTAAAAAAATATAAAGCTCATACTTTTAAATTCTAACACTGAGAGAAAATGGTGTCGTTTTTTTGTGATTCAGACGAAGGAAGCACACGTGGGATTACGAGGACAGGTACGACAAGAATACACGGGAGTCTCGTGAGAAATTCTGTGTTCTTTTGCAATGCAATGTCATTTCATACTTCTTGTCTTATCATAGTTTTCAACCCGTTATGAAACCATTAGAAATTATTAGAGCGACTTCCCATTACCATTAGTATTACCATTATCATGAGCATTCTCTAGGCAAAGTAAAGAAATTTTTTTAAATACGAAAATCTTTAAATAAATTTTAATGATTGAAAAAAATCATTATCTACAGATTTAACAAACATAGATTTAATAGATTTAATCGTTTATAATAAGCAAAATCACAGCTTTAAAACAAAACATTTCAAACGCATTTGTTTTTAGACAATTTTTTATAAAATTGCATTACTTTTCAGTCAGGATGGTTGGTACAGCGAAGGCTATTACGATTATCATGGAACGAGAAACGACGAGTCGAGGATTTATAGTGATACCGAGTATTATCCAAGCACAACTACAAGCTCGTCTTCGAGAAGGAAAGGTAATGCTTTCAAAAATATTACTTGTAATATTACAAAGTGACCATTTAAAAAATATATATCTCAGTTTTTAATAACCAAAAAACAAATACCTTGCAAGTAAAATACATTTAGAGATGTGAAAGAAGTGGAAAATAATTGAAAGCCTTAATAGTGACATATTTCTAGTTATTATATCATTTTTGGTGTTTATTTTTTTAATAGCAACATTATACGCGCGTATTAAATCATCTATTGAAATACATACGATTTTTGAGTTTGATTATTATATAGTATTTATATTTATTACATTATTTTTATGTTATAGGTCCTTATAGAAGACCCTCCTTGGAAAGGCAAACGACTTTGTACGATGATCATTCCTATTACGATAGTTACGTTGGAGAGGGAAGGGTTGGAAAAATGAGTGCCACTTACCCAGAATGTCAAACGGACATGGGTTATAATAAATGCTATGATAATATTACGGGATATATGTTCCAAAATGAAAGGTAAAGTGATCATTCACTAATAATTAACAAATTAAATTATGAAAGTATCCTACATTATAGCGTAACATATTTTATTCAGGTATGGACAAGATGATGAAGACAGACAATGGGATAGTGGAGGGAAGTGGCTCTCAGGATCCAGTACATATTATGAAAATAAGAGAAATAGAAAAACGCTTCCACAGAGGCCTGCATCTAGTATTGGTATTCACAGGCCTGAATACAGACCCACTGTTACTAGACAGCGTAGCTACGAGTCCGAAGAACTCGATTATAGGTACTGGTATTTAAAGTCAACAAAAACTAAAACTAAGCCACTTCTAAATATAAATTCCTGTTACCAAAATTTTCCTGTTACCACAAAGTGGTATCAATTAGCATGGACACAAACAGTAGAAAGTTATCAGGCGTTGGTAAATGTCGGTAACAGGAAGTACTAAGGGCAATGTATATTGATTTGAAGAATTTTTTAAGATAAAAGAATCTAACGAAGAATCCTTTTTTATTTCAGCAGCCAAAGTGCCCGTCACCGAAAAATGTTGCAGCGTTCTTTTTCACGCCAGGAAGGAACTGGTAAAAAACTACCCCCAACCCCTTCTAAGCCGAGTAGCGTAATTCTTGGTCGTAAGCCTGCCTCTCTTCCCGCGACCCTTGGAAGACAACTGCCACGAACGAGAACTCCTTCTGAGGAAAGTTACTATAAGTCCGAGTACAACGAGGATTACAATCACGCTTACCGAAGTGAAGACAACCTTCAACAGGACACCTACACTGAAAGCATTTATTCTGATCAGATCTACAATCAATCGCATATCACTGGGTCAGTGCCGGATAATCAGTACGCACCTGATCATTTCGTACCTCAGGTGACGGATCAGTATGGCCAAAGTTATGAGGATCCTCCGACGCAGGACCTCTACAACCAAGGACAACAACCATACGCACAGAACTCGTACAAGGATGATTATCAGCCCTTCGTAGATACAAATTCACAAATTTATCAGCAGCCTTATCAAGAGACAACATATCCAAAAATTAGTGCAGCTAACGATCAGTTCGGAAAAACACAAGAGAACTATCAGTCCATGGACTATGACCAAAACATTCAACCATTATCAACTCAACTCCTAACTTCTCAATCCCTTTTAACATCGCAATCACATGTAACAACGGAATCACATATTACTCAACCTCATGTACCAACTCAGCCACAAGTAACCACCCAGTATCAACAAGACTACAAACCAGATTCTTTTACAGAGATGTATACAGATTATACCACACCTGTATCGACAAGTCTCTATGATCAGAATAACGTCTCAATTTACGAGCCTTATAAGCAGAGTTTATACGATAATAAATATGATGTCGTCACCTCCGATGCTTATCATGAGACCTATCCGGAATCTTATGAACAACCTACTGCTTTGGTTCCTGAAGAAGGTTACATTGACTCTTATGGTACTCAGGACACTTATCGAGACTCCTACGAGAAACAGGATTATCAAGAGTACATTCCTTACAGCAAGGGAGAAGACACGACTGATTATAAGAATGATTATCAGAATCAGTTTCAAGATCAGGATCAATTCCAGAATCAGGATCAATTCAAAAATCAGGATCAATACAAGAATCAGGATCAATATCAGGACCAGTATCAGAATCAAGATCAGAATCAGGATCAGTACCAGAATCAGGATCAGTACCAAAATCAGGATCAGTACCAGGATCAGGATCAATACCAAAAGCAGAATCAGTATCAAGATCAGAATGAGTATCAAGATCAAGATCAAGATCAATATCCGTATCAAGAACAATATGATGAATCCTATCAAGATTCATACCAAGGGTCCTTTGAGGAATACAATAAAGATCTAACTAGTAATGAGAGGAGGAAAAGCGAAGTGCCTGAATTGTCTGTTACTACGCCTAGAGGTCAGACAAGAACTAATGGTTATCCTTCCAGCGAGTCTGAGTATTTCTACCCTTGTCAAGAAAAACCAGAGATTTCTTCAACCGGAGCAGCAAGAAGGAGAAAACTTGGAAAACGAGATACGAGTCCTTTGTTCCAACAGAATACTGATTCTTTGGAATCGAGGGATGACGAGCTTAAAGATTCTTTCGAAACTGCCGTCAGTTCTGTAAGCAGTAGTCAACCCAGAAAAGCATATTCTGAATACTCAACTGCTGGTGAATCTAGTCCCGCTCCAGCAACATTAGTTGAATCTCCACCAGCTTCTGTTCAAGTCTCGAGTATGATGAATCATGTTACTAATCATATTAGCGCAGTTACTACTGCAGCCCCTATTCACCCCTCAATCAGCACGAATGGAAAACGTCTTTCTAGAACTGATTCGTATCAAGAGGATATAATCGAGGATGAGTATCCCGAAATTATTTCACATGAACCACAAAGGAAGGATTCGCAAATGTCTCATCAAAGCCAAATTAGCCAGCATTCGTCTCAACATTCACAGAAACCGAAACTCACGAGAGGAGAGTCATATGTTTCTGATCATTATTCTGATCATTATTCTGAAGATGGGTACACGGATAGAAGAGATTCTTATGCACAACAAAGGAAGGATTCGTATTCCTCGACTACACAAGAAGGTTTTAAACCCCCTCTTCAAAGGACTGATTCTTATCAAAGCAGGGAACTTAGTGGAGGTAGAGGTGGTGCTTATGGACAAAATTTCACAACTCCTCAACCGATTTCGAGGGCTGAGAGCTACAAAAGAGGGTATTTTAAGGATCAAGACTCGATAGATAAGCCAGAAATCTCATTGAGCAATGCTGTTAATGGAGATTATAAAATGAGGGATGAGACTTTAGAAAGGTGTGTTTTTTTTATTTTTTATTTAAACTTCAGTCTTTTCAATCCAAGTTAATCTAAACTCTCAATTGGAATAAATAAACATTAGAACACTTTTATTAATTATTCTTTTTTATCATAATTAGATATGAACGAGGTGAAGAAGCCTTGTTAAGAGCCTCTCGGGAAAACTCGTTGGTGGAACCTTACAAAGGAACTCCACCTTCTGGTAGTCCAAGAGGTAAGGGTAGTTCTTTGAATTATTATAAAGGTAAGAAAATTTTAAGTACATAGTTAAAAATATGCTTTATAACGAATTATGGAAGTTATAATTCTTCCTTTTTTATTTGTAGGAAGTATAACAAAACAAGCCTCTCTGGATGAGAGTGTTCAAATGGACACACCTCCAAGGAGTCCTCCTGAACCTCTTCCTGACGAAAAACTTCTGGAAATGGTGGGACCAGCTCCCATCCCTACACAACTCAAGGAAAGACCTGAAATGACAGCAAAACAACGGTGGATCTGGGCCTACAATAAAATCATTCTGCAGCTAAACGTGAGTTTTAAATTCAATTAATTTATTCATAAAATTAATAAATTAAACAAGCCTCAAACTACTTTTTCAAAGAGGTCAACATTTTATGCGAATTGAAAATTAATCCATAGAAACAGAAGTTTTACATCAAATTTTCTATACGGATGTAATTTTTCTGCATCTATAAATAGAACACTCTCGCTCAATTTAGACACTCCATCGATTTAAAGTCACTAAGTTAAAATGAATTCAAACAAGAGGAGTCAAGAAACTATGCGGCCTTCCCAAAAATGTTGTAATCTATAAAAAGGACCCGCATTTTTTTCAGACCTTCGCAAACAGCATTGTGGATAATGACCTCCAGAATCGAGTGATACTAATTAAATTCAATTTACTCACAGACCCAAAGAGAATTTAAGATAACACACGTTTTTCGTAAATTGGGTTAGAGTGTTAAATTCAGATCGTTGACTCTGACTTGTAGTTTTATTTTCAATTTAGACTTCACAATTTGCGAAAGAATTTCTTCAAGTATAAATTAGAATCTCTGAAATATTTTTCATTGGCAGCTTAATTGAATTACTTATAAAAATATTTTAATTGATGTCAGTAAGCTGATAATGAGTGGAAGTTTAATATTTACAAAACGACTTTTCGTATAATAAAATATTCTCCGTGTAATAAAACGCAAATATTTGAAAAATTCATGAAATTTCGAAGCAGTAGATTGAAAATATGGAAATGAATATTGAGAAAAAGAATTTTATAGAAAATTATAATAATATTCAGTGGTGTAGAGCTGAATATATTGGAAATATTCTCATTTACTGAAGCAACTCATGTTGAAAAATGCAGCCAGATTTAATTAATTTAATTTTTATCTGTGCCAATGTAAAAGTTATTTCTAAAAGATTGTAAATGAGAAGTAATTAAATATTTAGGGAAGTTTACACTAAATTACAGATTACAAGTTTGCAATTTCTGGTATTTGAGCTAAGCTGTAAAGAATTCTTCCCTTTGAACAAAGAAATGTTGATTGGATTCGTGACTGTAGGCTGATGTCGGCTTACATGAAATATCCATTAACGTAGGCGTGTTGCTCTAGTAGATATTCAATCATACTTCTAAGTACGCACCTGGTACTCCAGCCAGTCAAGTTGACGTCTGATTTTCAAATGGAATTGAGAGAAACTGAAAATTGGAGAGCGAATTCAATTGATGAGTAATCGAAAAAGAATTCTTGATTAGGAATTAGAATTTTTTTAATATCGTTATCAATCTTTTTTCAAATTAAATAAAAAGCTGTATTTGTTCAAGAAATTTCTACTGAAAACAGAATAAAACGTACATTTTTCAAATCAGTTTGTAAAAATAGAATCAACAAAAGTTGTTTATTGTATTTAAATGAATTGGTTCAAAAAGAAAAAGAGAGAGAATTCCTTTTCGATCTTATTCTTCCGCTTCCTCCGTAAAATGAATAGAACTCTCATCCTAAGTGCAAAGACCTCAAGGATGGTCTATATAGGCCAGACTGGTTATGCTACAATCGGAAGCCCGTATGTTTGATAGCCTACGACTTGTATCACCTTCAATGCAAGGACTTTCCTCCCGCACTCATCGTCTATTAAGTTTGCTTGACACCAAGTCTCTTATTCTTCAGTCTCTAATTAACTCTTGGCAAGAGCCAATCGTGAACTTTAAATTGACATCAGAACTCAATCCTCTACAAAACAGCTGTTTTGTTCAGCTCGTTTCTATCAAAATATCGAAATATCGGATCTTGGGAATTTCTCATTAGTTACAATCAATCCTGAGATTATTTACTCTATTTTACAGAAAAAAAAAAAGATTGGTTACTGATCGAGTCAGCTTTATTGCATAGAAAGGCCCAAAGGGGTGAAACTTAGCGCCTCGTTGGCTCGAGGGTGAGAGACTTCCACGTCCTCGTGGCCGATCTTCACGGGGGGTCGTGTTAACTTAAGTGAAAAAACCTGCAAGAGGTCTATTTCGAAGAACCACCATCTTGTGTGGTTTGTACAAGGTAGACGACTCGGAAGCACATTGCACGTCGAGTGGACGACCAAAGTGGATCAGTGAATTCATCAACTCTCTTAAAATTACCTCACGTTTATTTATTTTTGAGATTTGTGGTAAAAAATATTGCATCATCAAGCAGGACTTTAATTTAAACAATGTGGAATTTATTTTCTGATCATTGTTTTGTGTATTGTGCATGCTGAGGTATTTACTAAAAGTTGGCCGAAAGATTCGTTGGAGTGATGAATAAACATATATTAATTGGAATGAGTATTGGACAAAATGAGTATTGAACTCTATCTTTTCATCTAGAGAACAAGATTAATTGTTGACCTTAATCTTGCCATTACTTCTTGAATTTCAAAGACTAAGAAAATGAAAGACTAAATAATTCACCGGAGGCGCAAAATCCGGTGTATAAATATACGAGGCTGGCCTTCGAATATAAGTTCACACTCGATAAGCAGTGACCGGAAGAGGTAAGCCCGGATGTTGTCTATCGGCAAGATAATTCAAAGCATACTCGAAGTGTATCGCAGTGGCAAGTTAACAAGTCAAGAGAAAACTTGACCTTAAAATAGCCTACGTTACAAATTTACCCGAACTTCTTTGATAAACCTTCTGCTAAACTTTCAATTTACGATTTCCTGCTTTCTGCATTTTACTTTTGAAAAGAAGAGTAATAAAATTGAAAGAGATCCAGTGGAGTTTTGTGCAAAGTATCTTCTGTGCATTGTGTAACTTTGAGATAACTTAGAATGGAGAACAAAGCAAGGTCGACCGAGTGGGCTCTGCTGTTTCCCTTGAAAGCTGGACTTTTCGCGATGAAGACGTCCATATCTTCGAGAAGTGTTAGTCGAGAAAAGGAAAAAATCTCGAGGGAAAGATACGAGCAGCCTAGAGTTAGGATTCGAAGAGGATCTTCACTATCGGATTTGGATAAGCTTATACAGACCAAGTCAACTCTTCCTGATGTTGTAAGATCTACAGAAAAGGGATCAGAGTCTCTTCCTCATTCACCAGCCTTTTCGAGAACAAATTTGCAATTAGGAAGCCCCCAAGTAAGGGGCAGTATTGGGGATTTGATGAATCTGAAAAAATATGGTGGATCCACTTGGAGTGTTAGGAGTGAAACTTTAATTGCCAAAGTTGTACCACTGAGTACAGTGACTCCTAAACAATGTTCACCGGTAGAAAAAACTGATGAAGATGTGGTAGACGACTTTGTGGAATACCAACGAGGCGGAGAACAATTGACTTGTGCACAAAGAACTGTGAGACTAAGCAAGCTGATTAAAAAACAAAGGAGACAATCCAGGGTGCTTAGTCCTCATGCTCTACTCAAAGAAATCAAGGACTCTACTCAAGGAGTAAGTTTTTGAAAGTTTCTGAAGCCAAAGATTTTGGAAAGCGAAGTTAATAAGTCTTGAAGTTATGAAACTAATTTTACCATGAGATCTTTTCCTTTCAAAATTAATGATTTAATAAAAAAAACAATAAGGCTTCCTACTAAAAAATTCCATCATCCAGTTCAGTGTCATTATGCGTGAAAACAAAGGGCGGAAACTCTTTTATTCTATATTTATTAATGATATTTTTACGACCATATTTTATCATATTTCATCAAAGTTTCACTTTGATGAAACTTTTCGCTATAAAATTAGGTAATAAAATGTTCATGAGTTAATTTTTGATATAATGAAACGGAAATCTTGCTCGGTTATAATTAACTTTATAATTAACTGTTGCTTTCAATTGAAAATTATACTATTTCAAAAATTTCAATTCGAAAATGGAAGTATAGTCCATGTTCTTCATTTCAACATAATACAAGGTATTTGCTTAGAAAAATTAAAATTCTTAAAAGTTGCGCAAAATGAATGTCATTTTCCTTTTATCTTCCTCGTAATATCGCCCCCGCTTCTTTTTACTTCATCAGTCTCTCTCTCGCAATGCAATTATCACGCACTGTGGGTCGGTATCAACAGCAATTAGTGCACGGTTGTTGTAATTTCATTTTCCAACGTTGAGTTAGCATATAGAGGTGTGCGTTCTAGCAATCTCAGTTTCCTGGACGTTTCTCATCATTCGAAGTGGAAAAAGGGGGAAAGATGGGGAGGGGGAGATGGTGATAGAACATCCTGGTCGAGGAGAATATTTATACCGAGCAGGAACCAGATTACATAGTCCCTTCTGTGGTCCTTTCTGCATTTGTCCTTTGCATATATTGAAATTTTTGAATAAGATCCATCAACTAAATTAGAACCTCAGTTTCTCATTCAATCCTGAATTATACACATAGACATTTTTCAAAAAACTGATCTTTTCTAGTTTGAATAATGGAAACAACCTTTCCACGATTGGTTTGCTTCAATGATCGCCTCAGTAGAAAATATTCAGAACACGATTTGGTACTTCTGCCTAGTATCGAAGCTCACCGAATTTTAATGTCTTGGGTTTCTTCATATTTCCCAATGGAGTAAAACATATCTTCTCCTTGATGATGTTCTACTTTGCGAAATCTTTGAAGCGAGAAATCTTCCGTCGGTTATGGAAGGGTGGAAAAATCACAAGAGATTTGATAAATTATTTCACAGGACTTACATTGTTTCTTAGATATAGTAAGTAGTGAGTGGCGTTGTTATTTTAGGGCTCGTTAAAATTCTTAAGGGCAAAGGGACTTAATTAATTTTTATAAAACGTTGTCACTCTGAACTATAAAGTGGTTTTAACTATTAAATTACCTCCATCAAATCCAGACCATTTGAATTATTATACTTCAGTAGACTTAAAAAATGTATTTTTATATTCGTTTCTAGAACATTTTTATCTCATTTTTCTGGAGGAAATATGTCTTGAGAAATTCGCTCCCATGTAATAAAAAGAATTTTCAGGAAGGTTGAGATTGCACGTTTATTTTTCATTTTTCTTCTCTTCTTTTACTAGAAAGAAAGATACAGCGGGACAGAGATTAAGGCACGAATTTTTACAGTTGATGATAACATGGGGAATAATTAGCTGCACGGATAAGAAGAGTCATTAGGAGAAACTCAAAAGTGTCACTAACTTTTAATGTGTACTTGGTATGGAAAATACGTAGAAAAAATTGTGAATGTTGGTCGTTTTGAATATGGTAATAATAAATATTATTTATAGTGGGAAATCTCTGGAATTGTGATGAATGATGAATTTTTATCAGTTTCAAATTTAATTATAAGTTTCAAATTTTCATTTCTCGACTGGGATATAATGCTGCAAAAAATGAAATATCGACCGAATAGTCTGTACGAGGTACTTGGAGGCACCTTGTTAAACTTGAAACACTCTCCTCAGTCACAGTGGGAAGATACTCACGAGGTTTGAAATATTCATGATAACCTCTGTTGCCAAAGGTGGATGACCCGAATTTGCTTTTCCAATATCCGATGTTTTGTAAATATCCATTACTTCCCAAATCTCTCCTCAAAATAAAATAAACAAAAATACAATTCTTGTATTTATAAATATTTCACTCTAATAGTTTGCATCCTATTTATGAGTTAAAAAAATTTTAATGTTTGAAAATGCAAAAAAAAAAGTGCAGATTTGAAGTTAACAAATTTGTAAATTAATTAAAATAATTTAAATGAAACCGACAATTAAACAGAATACAAGTATAATTCTGATTTTCAACATTTGCTCGAATTTTAGACGATTATTCTCCTTTTATATTTAGATTTTTATCCCACGAAACATAAGAATTTTTTAGCGCTTTTTTAAAGTTTCATATTCACTTTTCGGTTTTCTGTTTTCTAATTTCTTGCTTTCGAGCGAGTTGCAGGGAATTTAGCAGCATCAGGAGTTTTTGTAACGGGCTAATGCGAACTACAAATAAAACCCTCTGAACATGGTAGAGACCCTAAAAAGTAAATTAGTTTGGGCCAATCGTCGGTTCAAGGATAAGAAACGTGTGAAAACTAACTCTAGGTTTAACAAGGTGCCTTCTTTATACCTTTAAACATTATTGCAAATTATCTATATACTCAAGGAACGACCACTGAGTTTCTGGGAAAACTAAACAAGTGTAAATACTTTCTGGAAGAACTGACACTCGTTTTCCACCAAGGAGATAAAAAAGTTATATCAAGTCTAGGTATTTGTTTTTATCTTTCTAGGTGGATTCTGTTTTCTATAATCGAGGGTTTCTTTAATTTATCCTCCAACTTCATGGATATAATAAAAATTTATGTTCTCATAAATTTTCTTCGAGATAATCTTATTTGATGGATATCTTCCACTTCCACCTATTGGATTATTGAGATATGAAAATGCGATATTAAATTTTATTTTTACCTTAGAAGACACATACTATAATAAAAAAGCGAGATAAAAATGAGGATCCTTAGGTTTTTGATTTTAGGGTTGCTGACCTCCAAGAACATTAGGATAAACATTTTTATAAAACCTCAGTCATTTGGAATTCAGGTCCTTGATGGAAAAATGGCACATACGGTTATGTAATCTTTTCCCATTCTTGAAAATCGTTTTCTTTTCGTCCTTTATACACAATATTCTATTTTTTAATGTATTTTTTTGCTTTACTCTTGATAGAATGATGTGATGCTCCAGGGGTAAATTGTCCCGACCTGCGACAAAAAAAACCGATTATACATACCTACCAACAGTAGTGGGTGCGCGAGCCGCAAAACCGACGGGATTTATTGCCCCACTGGCAATGGGGTAACGTGTTTCCAACCGATAAAGCGGGAGAATATATTGCTAAACATGTTGCACCATACTGTGCTGCGAGATACTTTTGTCGATTCAACTTCGACTTTTGGCTATTCTATGTGTACCAAACTCCATACTTCGCGATATCAATGGATCTGGTTTTCCAGCTTCACACCTTCTTCGGGAAAATTTATACCAAAATTTCGCCCTTTAACAAAAATGATAAAATTATAGAAAAAGGCAATCACGCTACGGAAATTTAATTTAATTTAATTGGCAAACCAACACACGCGCGCGATTATTTTGTTTTACTTCTTATAATATAAGTTCAAGTCCTTCAAAAGCCAATCAGGTTTGAAACAATAATATATGCGAGATTTTCAAGACATTTTTAAAGAGGAACCCCCTTTTTTAGAGA
>JAUEJJ010000046.1:14490767-14506631 GCA_032164275.1 Synergus coniferae
ATGAAGGAATAGGACATATTTCGGCTTGATAGTGATACTGTGAATTCGATAGTATATCTATTTGAATTATAGTATATATATTTGAATCAATAAAATCCGCTTTTGACCGAGCGCGAAAGTGCGAACTTTTGATTCAATAGCATTTTTTCCTCAGAGTACAGTTACAAATTCGTTGTTGTATCTAAGTTAATCCAATTAGTTACTTTCTTCCTTGTTACGTGATTCTCCTCAACACTTCAGTGAACATTTCCACTGATTGTGAATATTTACTAACAAAATAAAGTAACATTTTCCTAGTAAAAAGGAATATTGATTACCAAATGAACTATAGTATATAGAAATATTTTTCTTCATTGCAGAAGCTCTTAAAAATTTATCGGAGGGCGACTGCCCTCGAGGTTAAAAGAAAGGGATCGTTTTTCGCTGAAGGTTATATAAGGTCGAAGGGATGATAGTAACCTTAGTAGTCCATAAATTCCTTCGCGGTACATTGAATGCTCTTGAGAGCTGAGAAAGTAAACGAGAGACTTCCCACTGGTCGAGCTTTATCAACTCCAGCTCCCTCTTCTATTCCTTTTGCGAGGTTGATAGGTCAGAGGTGGTGTTCGTTCGCTCAAGTTACTTGAAAACCAATAGCTTATTGAACCGGATCCAATAATCGAATACACGGACTTGCAATCTGCGCACTTCAGCTTCTCCCTGAATGGACGGGTGAGATGGTTGTTGGATTTTAACATTGAAACAAGTTTAATCCGCTGCTCGGCATGAAATATTGGACTAAAACTGTATTTAACTATAACGACTCAACGTCCACTGGTACTTCAAACTTGTACGATAAAGGCTGAAATTGTTCCAGGTGCAATTAAGTTCAAACCTACACCTGCTTCCTCTTTAATGTCTATATCGGAACAAAAAATAACAGACCATTCTTCACACATCTAATCTCTATTTTAATTAAACTAGAATGTCATGCACACGCCGAATTTCAAATCTCTGTCAATAATGTATGCTTATAAATATTTATAAAAAGTTACGTTTTCAAATTAGTAGAAAATCTTGAAACTCTTTTGAATGTTTTCAAATTCCTTAAAATCACTTGAAACGGATGTTCGTAACTTTAGCTCAACTTCTTAATAACGTAAGTTCCCTATTAAGCATTGATTAAATTTTCAAATTTCATTCATTAAGTTCAACTTCCGCAAGCGTCTCATTATTCTTTCGACCAAGTTTCACTCGCAACTACCTAAAGTGCATTTTGTTATCTTAGAGGAGTCCTTTTATAGAAGCATTTTTGAACTTTATCTAGATTAAATCTTCTCAATGTAAGGGTTGTAATAACAGAGCTCTGTAAATAAAAGTCTTATGAATAAACCTCATCAGGTCCCATACGACTTTTTACATCCAATTTTCTTGTCGTGCTTTCTTGCACTCGGTCCTCTTCTGAAATAGTATAAAAAACGAAATGCACATATATTACACATTCACATTTCACGTATTACATATTGCATATTCTACGCTCTGGGATGTTTCGTTTAAAGAAAAAATACGCTTGAGAAAAAGAAAAATTGTGCAGACATTATGCATTAGAGTTACTGGAGCATTAATGTGTACTTGGGGTAAGATGACTATTCAGAAAATAAAAAGGAGATCTGAAATAATCCTTAGAAGCACACCACTGGGTGCAATGACCTAGATTCTAATAGTTTTAGTATCCTGATCCTCTAATCTGAATACTTAGTGAACATTCTCTCACTTATTCATGCACTATATCTTTTATATTATTCCTTTCGAACTCTTCCTTTATAGTATCACGTATATATCAAGTGCTCTCTATATTTCTTCGAGTGAAATCCCAACTTCTTCTTCTTCTTTCGAGTAAAATGTCACAGGAGTTTCCTTGTCTATTTTTCATTAATACACTTGGCATTAGAATAGAAGGAACGTTAAATGTTAATCGTAATTGCATGCAGAGGATCAATTTGCCCTATCAGGATTATTCTGTAAACTCATGTAATTTATCGACATCATGCCCTAGTTTGGAATGACCAGAGAGATAGAATTTATTTCTGATATGCCAACCATACTGGAAATATTATATTGTTATCTCAAACGACAGCATGGAAAAATATATAAAATATACCAAAGTTGATGAAAATATTAAGAAAAAGATCATAAAGTTTGTTGAATGTTTTTCAATATTTTGAGTATCTATATTTGAAAATTATATAGTAAAAGGGTTATTTCAGAATGTCCAATAGAATCAGATTTGAAAAGCGAAATTCTATTATAGTGCTCAAGAAACCTGGGTTTCACCTCTGGTTGCGTAACCTCACTGGCCATTCAAAATGTATACCGAAACTTGTTTGTGGGATCAGAACTTTATGCAAATGAAGTTCTACATCCGCATCAACCGGTTACTATTGCAAGGACCAACGTTTCCTTGAATATCTACAAAAATCAGTCAACTGGAATACCGAATTGAGTAACCCAGCAAAATTAGTCCAGCTACATTCACGCCTCTGACGAAAATTGCAGGGCAAAATTTTCACCCATTCTATTCCTCAAAAATAGTGTTTTCAAAATTATATTTCTTAATTAAAGACCATTCATAAATTACGTAACCGCTTTTTAGGGATATTTCGAAGATTTCAAGGGATTTTTTAGTTTTTTAAAGAATCAGTCAATGATGGAAATATTTCAAAAAAATATCTAACAGAGGGTGAGAGGAAGGGTCCAAACGATGTTGTAACAACTTTTTACGTGAAAAAGGAGAGGCGTAAAAAATAGGGAGAACATTTTTTATCTAATTTATCAATGGTCCCTTAGACGAAAAATTATTTTTGTCATCCTCTGCAATTTTTAAACATCTACGTTGACCTGGAAATATCACAGTCTTGTGACTTTTTTACCTCAAAATAAAAAAAGTCTCGTACAGAGCCAATGACACTGACCATAAAATACTGGCTTCAATTTACGGAAAACTCGCTTGGAATTTACGTCAATGTGCCTTGTAAATCTTGATTCAGGAACTTTAAATTGTGTTTGATTAATGTTGCCATTCTCAAACACATACTTATTCCGTTTCTTTTCTTTTAAATTAATGCTTCTCTTTCGAATTATAATTATTTACTTTAGAGCAATTTTCCTTGGAGGCTTTTTATGGAAAAATGGTAGAAGCTGAAAAAGAGAAGCTATCTTGAAAAATCTGCCGAGAGATGAGGTTTTTTAAAAATAAATCGTTAGTCCGGCACTTGTCGAGGGGCGACCATGAACATAACGAGATTTCGATCGGCGACAATTTGTGCAAAAAAGCCTACTCCCCGTATCACGTCTTGTTCCTTATGGTGGACTCTCTGATCGACAAGAAGTTAAAAAAAAAGCCTGGGTCAAACTTCTCATTCCAAAAGGTCGATTCGATTAATTGAGGTGGATACTCTAGCGATTGCTTCACAAAAAAAAATGTGCCAGCCGTTTCCTAATTAATGATCTCTACTTTCTCCTGCTGAGTCACCTATTTCCATTTTATTTTCCAAATCGAGAAAATGCATTTGAATAAATTTTGTTCATCTAAAAACTACAGACAACAAATTTTTGTCAGGCTTGACTTGCCTTTTTTACGCGTTGATATTTCAATGAAAAGAAATTTTATGGCCTAGAAACAATCGGCAGATGGAAAACGAAGCTAGTGGAACAAAGTGGAACAATTTTAAGTGCCGCGAAAAAGTAGAACTAACCTACTGTAATCAGAGAACCAGATTTTACGAATGCTGACATGACAACGGAAAGTGCTCCCATCATCGGGTTTGGAATAGGATAAAAAGATGAAGAGGAGGGAAAGGGAAAGGGAGGAAAGCAGGCATTAGTTTTCTACACATTTTACGAATCTATATTCCCATTTTTCCAGTGCACCCATTTTCGTTCTGAAACCTAGTCTTCTTCTACCCTTGAACTCCACACCCCGATTTCAAGAGCTTTTAAGTGCTTTTCTCTGTCTGCTTCGACACGAGCTCAAAAAAATACATCTAGGACTCGTTCCTACTTCAAATTCAGATAATCTCTTGAATTCATGTTTCCCAGGATCTGTTCTGTAAAAATTGTAAAGATTTCAACGGACAAAAGTCAATGGCACAAATTGCTGTTTTAAATCATCAACTGTTAAAAGTGTTAAAAATCATCGCTGTTTTAAATTTCTGTTGGAAACTTTCCAAATAAAGTTTGTTGCAATTAAGACATTGCTCGCTAAATTCTCTCAGCAAGTAAATTATCATCAGCTGACTCGAAGTGCGCTTCGCACATTTCCGTAATGTGTCGCCCGAGGTCTGAGGTCTATCAAAAGATCGAATCAAGCAGCATTTGGCGAACAGCCAAGAGGTCATAATGCAACACGTATTTACGTGACTGTAACCACTGTTGTCAGATAGGACCGATTAGCTCATCTAAATTTACTTAATTTGACTTCCTGCTGTCAAATGTGGTCGAATAATGCCTACGCGAATATCTCCAGTTACTGTGGTGAGATTATATTTTGTCCAAAGTGGGTGTATAATAATTATTCAAGAACGTGTAATTATTCCTAATATAAATTAATATTGTAATAATTAATGTTACATTTCAACCCTGAATAATTAACCATGTAATTCATTTTAATGAAATGATTCTTACAACATATGACCGAAATATTTATAGAAATCTTGGATCGCAGTTTAATGTTAAATACACTTCTAAACTGTTCAAGTGTTCATATTGTCTGCTTTCGTACCACCTGTGTACGTCATTTACTCTGGAAAGTTATGTCATGCAAGCATTTATATCCCAGTGCTTCTATATAATATACAAACCACTTTGATTAATTACGCGGCTTCACGATTTCACTGTGAAATTTGAAACAATATCAGGGGTAGCCTCTATCTATATGTCACACGAGCAAATAATACTCAAAAATCTTCTCTAAAATCTAATTCATTAAAGAATACTAATTAGGAGAGGATTAGGCAATCTTCAAATGTTACATGGGCGTGGCAAATAATAGCTACTAATTTAAAAAAACGTGAGTGTGGCAGTCTAGGGTTGAAATGATTATTTATTTACTTTACAATTTACGTTTTCGTCAATTTCACGTTCCATAGTGTGATGTTTATGAGATTTTTTTATGAGATTGGTAGCGTCTCAACTTTGAAGATTTGCAATCAATATTTCAGAAGCTTTTTTCATTCTTCTTTCTCCACAAGAAGCCATTTTTAATTTAAAGAAGATTGACTCGAATAAGAAACTCTTGAAAATATATTTCTCGATTACATGGAAGTGGCTACAAGCTAAATTTAGTTTCAGACTTACGTAAAAGAAATTTATACCTTCTAGAAATCTCGATAAAATCAACAAACAGCCCTTTGCAATTTAATAGTGTGGAAATTATTACTTTATCAATTGAAAGTCTTCTTACTTTTCTTGAAAGGTTCGCCTCTTTAAAGCTTCGAAATAAAATAGAAAAACCCGTTTGAAAAAAAAGTACATACTCTCTTGATTGTATGAAATAAACAGGTGCTATTTTTTAATTTCCATAGAAAAAACCAATACTTCAGGTTCTTTCAGCCATGGAAAATTATCTTCATCGCTTTTCGTCCTTAAAAAACTATTTTTGTGTGTATTGGATATTGTACAAGCTGAGATTGAAATGTAAATGGAAAGCAAGGAAAGAAGGAAAGCAAGGATAGGAAATTTTCGTTTTAAGTCAAAATCCAATCGACTTCAATTTAACGAACTCTGTTTCGCTGACTTGGTAGAATTCAATCGCCGCAAGTTGCGAGGATTAAGCACGTTCTCTTCTGTGTAAAGTTATATTCAATTCGACTTCTGTGGGTGACATATAGACTAGTGAATCAATTTATTCAGGGATTTAAACTCCTTCAATTCTGCTATTGTTCTCTTATTCCTAGCTAAACTACAATTTACATTTTACGCGAAAATTGTACTATTATATGGTATAATATACTCGTACAATTTGTCAATCGAACGAGGCATTAGCCATTATATTCACTTCCAACAAGAGATACAAATTATAATAGATCTAGATATGGGATTGAAACAAGTTTTTACTTCTTATTCGAGTTTATATTATTCACAAATCAATATTTGATTAGAGCAGGTGGCTTATGTTTGATTTCCATAACGACTCGTATATATAGGCATGTACAGCAAACACATTACATTAGACTATATGCTTTCAGAGACGTATGGACTGCAGATGAGCTTTATTGCATTTTCTCTCCATCTACGAGAAATATGAAAATTCCTGTAGAAGCTACGTGCAAAGAAATAGGTTCGAATTTAATTTTAGGTGGATTAAGATAATATGAAGTTGAATATATTATAAATTGTAAGAATACTCCTCAAGTAATTTATCAGTCAAACAGATTTAAATTTTTCTTAAATTTTAATACAAAAAAGTATTTCAAAAATACACATAATATTCATATAGTCTAAAAGGTACTTGAGGGTAGAAAGCAAGTCAAGAAAATGAAATTCACAACGCAAAATAGGAGCAAGAATTCGCAATATCATGGCGTTCTTACACGCACGTAATTATTATGGATTCAGAAGTTTTCGTCTCCCTGAATAGCTCGTCCTACCCACTAAACAGGACGATCTCGTATTTCGTGAAATTGCGTTCTAAAACTCATGCCAGATACTTTCTTTTACGAGGGGTGGATTTTTCCTATTATACGGTTTCATGCCTACTTTATTATTATCCCATTACTTTATAAGACGCCTGAAAGCGAGTCATTAACTGTCAAATGTTACCACCAAACGTCTATTAATCTTTATATTCTCCTTTTCTGTTTTTAATCAACTTTTACATTCAATTAATAACGTAATTGAAATAATGTACTAATTACCTTTGGAATGTTTTCACCAAAATTGAATTAAATACAAAATGGCATAAAAAGTGGAGCACTTTTATGATATTCTCATTGCTCACATTCCGTGTTTCCACAAAGAATAGAAGTATTCAAGACGTTTCGCATATCAGAGAGAAAAATATGAAATAGTGCAAATCCATATTGATATTCGATTTAAGCTCGTTTCAGGGGATAACAAACTTAAAAGTTGAAAATATAGTTCAAGTTACATTGAATCTCCGAGAATATATCGACCCTAGCAAAAGAAAGTAAAATCGACTTTGGAGTGGGCCATCAGTAAACTCTCGCATGAGACAGAAAGCTTTTGATTGTCCGTAAATTGTCCCGCAGTGAAAGGATTCTTGGCGAAGAGATGCGACCATCTCAGAATTTACTAGTCTAACGATAAGACGAGCCAATTTTGTATAATCAGCCAGTAGAGATTGTGAAATACAATTCTATCCTCGAAAGAAAAAAAAACTCATAAAGAAACTTTCAAATTAAGATCAACAATGGAAGGTTAATGAAATAATGAAAATTAAACAGTTCCTATAAAGAAAAAAAAAATTTAATAGGATTTCATTGAACTTTGATAAATTAGTATGGTTTTCAGTAGTGCAAGTCAATGCAGGGGCAGACAGCGAGTAGACAGTAATAGTTTTCTCTTCAGTCAGGCGGATAGAGAAGAGGCTAAGTAGTATATACCAATACATGGTCAGCCAGTGGGGAGGCAGTAGTAAATATCAGTATTTAGTCGGCTGAATATACGAGGCGGCGGCTAGTAGTACAGATCAATGGAGGATCAGCCCGCGAAGAGTCAGTAGTAAAATTCCGTGCACAAAAAAAATTCTTGCGGAATATTTCTAAATTTTTTTCCAGTATGCTTGACATACGATCTTCATATGATTGCTGGGTTCGCTTTTATGGGGTCTGAGATCTCCTCTAGGGTGTTGTGAATTGCTATTAATCTCCATTAGCTAAAAGAATTGTCGTCGCGCGAAAGATACACACTGTTAATATAAATAAAAACCTCTCCGAGGACTTTACACTGTCTTCTAAGAAAAACGAGTTGATTCTTCTTTTAGGTATTGTGGCACACTAAAAGATAATTCGTAAACAATAGGCAGGAGGCGAAAATCAATAGATTCTACGACAGTTAAGTCAAGTTATGGGGACACGTATTCCATAGGAACGCGATAATGCGTGAGAACTGGACTCGTAATTGCGAAGGCTGGGTATAAGAAGAGAAGGGCGAAGGAGAGAGCGAGGAACCCGGCAGGGTTTCTGCGGACGAATCGTAGGAACCGCTGTGGAAAATCAATATGGAGTGGCGGCAGTAGCGAACGGAGGGCGCGTGGCTACTCGACTACGTTACACCTCTTCCCGCCGTTACCACCATTAGCCCTTGTTTCTTTGCATTATCAAACTGCCTCATTTTCAATGCTTATCACTTCCTCTCAAGCTATCAATAATCCAGCCAAATTCCTTAATTCTCCACACATAATGTTCCACAAGTAAGCCTGCTACTGAGGTTATCAGTTCTGAAGACAGCTGCTTGGGTATCTCTAGTAGGTGCATTGTATGTGTCCTGCATTCAAGCTAATTAACGAGATAATATTGATTGACTAATAATCGACTGTGGTGGACTTCCCCTGAGATAATCTACCCTCAGCTTGGCACTTGGGGTAATTTCGATTAGATGATTCATGTTTAGGTCCGCTGATTATCTAATTGGTTCCTCTGCATCATATTGTTTGTCGAGATAAGATACATTTCCTCGAGAAATACTGACCAGTCTGGTTATTCTTTCGAAGACGAGAAGAGATTGTCATTAAAGATTGTTTAAGAACTCTTGATCGATCTCACATCTCATACATCTGTAATTATCGTGTTGGTGCATGCTAGACGGAAGCTTTTCAATGATGGTTGAATTTTATATTTTCTCTGACTGACGTATCTGTAATGGTTTTGGGTTTCGGATTCTAGAGCTTTATAAGATTTATGAGCTACAATTCGAGTATTTCCAGCGTTATTGGAAACAAGAATAGATCTCGAAAATATTTTATTGAATCGCGAGATTGAATTGAGGCAATAAGAATCCAACTCATTGAAGCCAATTTCAAACTGGAACTTAAATAACAAGTAATACATACAGCTTGATTTAAGGGACAACTTCAAATGAGCTCTAGCGAGTTGTTAATTTTAGAGTCCCAATTAAACGTCACAAGTTCTAACGAGAGTTGCTGTAGGAAATTTCCTTCAGGTCGAGAGTTGTATCTAAGTGTGTCTGTGTCTCCGACTTTATCAGACATGATATTGACATTACATTAGGAAAGCTACGTGCTTTCGGTAGGTAGCACCAAAACCTGATATTGATCAAGTCTACAGAATATGACCATTAGTAATACATTCATTTCAATGAAAAATAGAAAAAAAATAAAGATTAAAGTCCGCGATCTTCCAAAGTGATAAAAATATAGTTTGAAAGCCTTGTCTAGCAATCCAGCGTCTTGTCTATTCAACAGGGTTATATTATAGTGTTGTTGATTCACTTAGAAGCTCTTGGAAGTGTAATATCGTAACACAGTCTTATGAATAAGCAAATGATGCTTAGAATAGTGATAAGCATAAAAAGACGATGGCTATAAGTCTACGAGCTTGAACTCTTCTTTGAAACTAAATATTCTGTCAGGCAATATAAATCCAAGGCTATAAAAATTGGAAAAATAGCTGAATAAATTTGTTCTTGAAATTTATCTTTTCACTTTACTAGGCATACACTTTTCAAAGACCGGTAATTACAAATTATCCAAACAGTTTGCATCCTTTGTGTATTTTCTTTTAGTCTTTTCCGTTGCATAATTTTTTGTGAAAAAATGAGAAATAATATGTAGGTGTGTTGGGAATTGTTAGAAATTAATCTTCTGGATCCCCCAGTTACACAAAATACAAGTGAGGCGTCGGAAATATAATCCCAGATGAACTTCTCAAGATATTTCTAATCTTCTGCTTCTGTATATTATTCCTGAAGGAATGAGCTATCACTCTCTTGAAGAAATAAACCTCTCTTTCTGAAATTTAGGTCTAAAGACCTTAAACTGAATTAACCTTGGGGTAGTTTAATAACCATCATCAAGTTCTTCTTACCCTTAAAACCTAAATTTGAACAACGCGTGGGATTCTTTTGTGCCAGACTATGAAATTCAGAACTGCGACGCCACGAAGTTGCGGTAATTATGCGAGTAAACCGCTTTATTTTTCCCCCGAGTTGGCAACACTGGCCGGATTCTCCGGGCGCGGGTGCCACTTTTCCCCTTGGAGCCAGGCTCTGTTGAGGGTTGGCTGCGCATGAGCCAGAGTTACGAGGGTCGTTGGGAAGGTGGCTGCGGACAGGCGAGGGGGTCAAAGAGAGGAGGTGAATTTAGTGGAAGGGGTAAAAGAGAGGGAGGAATACGTTAGTAGAGAAGCTACACGTTGTGCTAGCCGGCAGTAGCAAAAGCCGTGCTACACGGCCTATGGCCCATCGTGGGTCATCCTCACCTTCCAGTTTCGACGCGCGCGAAATGTCGAAAAATCAGTGGTGCCCTCCAAAGATCTCGAGGGTAGGCCAAAACCCGTGGCTCAACTACCTAAATCAACTAATATCCGGAAAATTAAAACTGAGAGACGGTATTTAAATCTCGCATTCGAAGGCTGCTTCGCTCTTGCTAATCCTGTTGATCAGAAGTTGATGCAGTAGTTTTGCAGAAACCGAAAAGCTCGAATTGTTCATTTGGCTTATTATTTCGCTTGGCACTTGAGATCAGATTGGAAAAGCGGGAAATAAATATTTACTGTGATATCCGGAAACGCACGTGCACGCGAGAGTTGTATTGTCGCTGACATGAAAGAGGAGCAACAATTTTATTCATGACACGCGGACATTAAATCCTCACGTTGTTACACTTTACGATCGCCGGGTCGAGAGTCGAGTCGTGTACCTTCGATCTTCATGGTCTAGGAAACGCGCCGGGTCGTTAGACGCAAAAGCATTATTAATCACAATTTTTTTTTTCACGAAATTATTACTCGGAAAAGTTTAACTGAAGTGATGAATTATTGTAGCGATTATTTTTAGAGACCATTTTTTCGGGCTGTGGATGTTAAAATTAGTTTTCATTTTTATTAATGTTTATTTGAAAAACTGACAGACGAAATTAAAAGCTTCAGAATAGAAAAAATACGAACCTCGAACTTTTACAAAACTGCTTTTTTTACACTGCAAATCTCAAACAATTTTTTTTGTATCGAAAAACGTCACGTTGGGGATGACGGGAGGCGATAAGCGAGCGAAATTCTCGTGTTCGAGGGATTTTCATTGGAATTATGGCTAATTCAGCCAGCAGACTTGCTCAAAACAAAGGGGAACGCAATGGAAACAAAATGTTTAAATACAGGCAGCAGTGGGTGGTTTGCAACCCCTTCAGTGAAACAGCCTTCGGCGAGAAAGCTTTGGTACCCTAGCTCATCAGAATGCTCGCGTTTTAATATCCTTTAATGATATTTTCTTTTGAGTTAAAAATAAATACCATTACTTTTAGAGCCAATGTGTCTCGGATATTTTCCAGCCAAATAGGGTGAACAACCTCCATCGTGTTTCAGTGTTTCCGTGGTGGCTTACGACGACCTAAATCTAAAAAAAATGGTGGAGACGGTGCAGATTAAGTTTAAAAGGTGTTTAAACTCGGCAACGGCGAGTTATGTGTGATTAAAAAGGTGTCGCTTAAATCGTGCATTGTCACGGAATATAATCCAGTGGCCTAAGGAAATTTTCCTAGTGAAGTCTTAATAACAACGGAATACTCGGAGTGATGTTCACAGGTTTCAAATTTCAGTATTTAAGTTGGAAGTTTGAAGTTTGAGGATAAAGAGTTTCAACCATACCTTAGTAATCGTGATCTTTAAAATCTGTGTGTTGTTCCAAATTAAATATCATCATCTAATCGTGCCGTCAAGACTGTTGCAATCCAAACAGTTACAACTCAACGACCAACAGAATTTTGTCAATTACTACTCTATGCTGATCGTTCAAGTTTAACAGTTAAATTATCATAGATGTTTACTAAAAATAACAGAATACAGTAATTCGATCTAAGGATAGAGTAACGTAAGGATAAGGTATCCAGGGATAAAGGATAAAAAAATTAAGGATAAAGAGTGAAAAATTGGCCTAGGATTCATCTCTGAGTGTCATTGGCAGAAAAGTGTCAACGATTGTACCTGGATTTTTCTTCTTGGTGTTTTATATTAAGTACCAAATGAATTCATCGTAAAGAGAATTGGTGACTTTTAAGGTAAGAAAGGACCTAATATGACTTTTACAGCTAGTGATGCTGAATATATAGTGAAACAGTTTCCATGAATCCAAGAAGGATGAAATCGAATTTTGGGGTAGACCCAATGTCGATCAGTGTCCATTTCGTCCCCCTCGTTTTGCGTTAGTCGACTCGATTACTTTGAAAACGAAACCGATTCGCGCTTGTGATCCTATTTCGTGCTGCAACCCCCGTCCTGTATCCAATCTCCTTTTTCCTGGGAATTAAAGCGAATACTGCTTTCCTCCAATTTGTCCCATTCACCACAACTTCATAATAATAATAAAGAAAAAAAAAGGTTGAATGGTTCAGAGTTAGAAGTGTAACGAACAATAAATAGATTCAAGTTTTAATGAAGCAGAACTAAGTCGTCCAGAAAGCGAAACTTGGTTGAAGTTACACATTTGCGTCCAAGTAGTTAACGCTCTTTTGACATTCGAAGCTATAAGTCATTAAATACATATTCTGAGGGATCGAAGCAGCCTAAGAACTGTAAACATAATGTCAATATCTGTATTCATACTGGGATATCAGAGGGAGTAAAACACCGGTCGTTAGCTGAACCGTCGGTGCTTTCATGAATTTATAAATTTCCCATGGTAATGGCCTTCCTTTCCACAGGAAAGTTACTATAACGATATACCTGGCACTTTTAAAAATAAATCCAAGATATCTGGAGAATAAATGCATACATAATTTTTTTTATTCGATTTTACTACTATTCTTTGCAAAATCCTATGACAATGGTACATTTTGTTACATGATCGTTATTTTTATACCTTATACAATATATCCCATAAATATGCCATGTAAAAAGGTGCAATTAAATAGATTCCAGCCAAACAAATCTAAAATATCTGAAAATCGGCAAAGGATTCAGGCACTTGTTAAAGGGTTAAAGCGAGATTTAAAAAGAGGGCTCGTTAGAAAGTACCTTCTCTGCAATTTCTCGGTTTTTGCGAAACAAAATTGTCTCCTAATGACCTACCTTTGGAGAACCAATCATAGTAAAATCAGATTACATCCCTTACCCCATTTTCACACATTCCTCACAACTATATTTCGACCAAGTATAGAAAAGAATAGAATCTTAGTATAGGGTTGCAGCCCTTGATACTTTTCATGCAAGTGCGCTCAATCCATCAAGAAGTGTCACAAATTCTGTACGTATATAGGACATATATGTTGGATTAATAGAGAGAGAAATTCTGACTGACATAGGCGCGGGCATTAGAAGATAGAACGTGTGGTTTTGACGAATAACTTTCACAATGCCTCCGTAGCGTGTGTATAATAAAGCTTTCTTCGATCTTCTTGGAACAATGAAGGCCTACATGTACTTTCGAGAATTATGCATGTCTTTGTGTGTGGATACAAACGTACTTTCGTTACTGTGAATAGAACCGAGACCTTTGGACACGCACATTCACCCTGTCTACACAAATGGGAGTATAAATACGACCTGTGTCAACAAGTGTCTTGGCACGAGCTCACACGCTTTACTTTTTAGCCCAAATGTATTCCTGGCGAAATTCCTAATGGGCATTGCCTTCAGCACAATTTAAGTTGTGTTCATTCATTCCGGAAGTGACATTCCTTATCGCAAAGTCGACTCTTTGAAAAACGAGATTAAACGCGGGCTTGAGCACGCGTGTCTTTGTCAGAGTGTCCACATGTCAGAGAAGTCGGGGAAGTCAGGGAAATATCATGGAAACAAAATTTGTCAGGGAAGTCAGGGAAATGCAAGTAGCTGTCAGAGAAAATAGAAATCGATCTATTAATAATTCTAAATCCTCTGGGATACAAGCATGTTTGTAGCTTTTTTTCTTTCTGATCAGGAAGTCCAGTTTATTCTACACCAAAAGTTTCCGCTTTCGAGTTTGTATTGTAAACTAGGTACACGATTCTCAATCCGATAAGTTCTTAGATTGGATCACGTAGAGCCAATCATGTCCAATTTTCGAATCGGGAGACGATCCCAAGGAGAGGTTTCTTGCCCCAAAGTGGAACTACGTCTCTCAAGGTTATTCAAGATTTGTTTCCCTTTTTCCTTATTCGATGTTTCCTAATCACAAGTTTCTTATACAAATTTTCATATTTTAAGAGTATTTTTAAGAGTATTTCAGAGTATTATATTAAAATAAAATATTGTTGATAAAGCTAGTAAATTAATATCTCTGAAATGTGTTTAATTACAGATAATTGTATGTGAAACTAGATGTTTTCATTTTGGAATTGAATTCTCTCTGCTATATTCAAACGGGATTCTGCTTAGTTTAAAGCAAATAAACAATTTCGGGTTGAAGTAGTTAGGATTTCCGGTTTAGTATCGAGCTAACCGGCATTGAATAATTAATCAGTTTTGCTATACGATTATTTAGAAATAAAATTTTATTAAATAGTTGAATCTAAATGCTTCATAAAATATAAATAACACTTTTTAAGTACGGAAATAAACTGGTAACATTCTGGTAATTTGATATTAACTCTGCCTGTTGCAGAATCCTCTGAGCTTAAAAATTCCCTCAGACAGTTTCATTTTACGGCCACGATTTCAATATTTCCTTTTTTGCGTACCATGTGCCTATACGGTAAGGTATATTGTCGCAGTATTGGATTTGAATTCAGGAATATACAATATGCAATGTGAAATAAAGTCCTCAAATACAATTTTTCAATACCAGTCCGGCATATATTAATTCTTCTTTCTGCATTTTTACTCGCACGAATTTTTTATTCATCTCTTGGAAAAAGGGGGGCTGAACGGGGGATTAAAAAGAAGTTAATATGTAAAAAAAGGAAATTTTGTATTCCGTTTAATTAGCATGTTTCTCAAATAAGTTATTCAAGAAGGATGTCATGATCAACATTAACTAGGTGGCACAGAGACATTCCTAACTTGTCGTTCTTGATATTGAAACTACTATAGGTTCTCAAGACAAATGTTTGATTACTCCACAAATTGTGGTTGAATTTCTGTTGCGACAAATACACTTCAAAAGTTTCTAAATATTCTCTTATTACGAAAGCGTTAATAACACCCGGATGTTACATTTGCAATTCAAAAATTAAACAAGATATATAATTCAGATTATTATTCTAATGATTATTTTCTAAAAGCCATAATTTCCTAATTTGACAGTTAGGAAAGTATATCAATCGGGTTTCCGGTCTAGGAAATACAAATTAAGGTAATATATAATGTACTATGTGACCTCGTTTATCAATCTCTCTTCTCTTAATAAAATATCACACTAAAACTTATCTAAATTCTTAATCTTATCTGAAAAACAGATCAATTGAGCCATCCTAGATTAAAATCGAAGCTTGAGAGAACGTGTAAAACAAGATTTCGTAACGTAAATCGAATGGGAAACTCGAAAGACAAAATAGCATGTTTTTGGGACTTTTTGAAGTTGAAATTAATTTTCAATATCCAAATTAATTTTTGAAAGTTTGCAATGCCAAGTTCGAATTTTGATTCCAAACCGTATTCATGCGCAAGATTTTATGACATAAGTTCGCGTTGTGTTCAACATAATCTGATTTCTTATGAGTAAATAATGAAGTGGTAAATTGAATTGCATAATTCCAATTTTTTAACGTTATGACCT
>JAUEJJ010000046.1:14506731-14521316 GCA_032164275.1 Synergus coniferae
ATAATCTGATTTCTTATGAGTAAATAATGAAGTGGTAAATTGAATTGCATAATTCCAATTTTTTAACGTTATGACCTCCGGAACAAAGGTCTGACTTCGTACTTTAAATATTTGCAATCGATGTTGGGATCCATGAGTCGTAGACTTCTCTTCTATCCTTTTCTCTTTTGCATAACTCACCCTCTCTCAGCTTCTATCCCCTACATTCTCTCTAACTGGCTCCCTGTCTCTCACCTCCATTTCTTCCGCTTCACACAAGTCTTCTCTCAAGTTGAGAAAAGCACTCTCCGGCGTCAGAACCCAAGAATACGACTTGAATCACTACAAAGAGAATATATTATCACTCCGTTTATACATGTTAAGAATACAAATATAAATAATCTTTTATTTATTTTAACACAAATCCGAGTACAAATTATAAAGTATTTTTCATTATTTGGACACACCCCAACTGTTCTTCACGCCCCCGCTCCCTTGCCATCCGTATATTTGGACTCGGCCTTATTTTAAATTCAAAATTTCTAATTTCTAATGACAACTCCGGAAAAGGGTTGCAATTTTAAAACTTTAGATAATATACATATACAATAACAAAATATATGTTGACAAAGATGATTTATGTCAACTGATATCCCAAAGTTGTTGACAACAGTATGTTTAGATTTAGCGGATAAAATAAAATTGCGAGGAAAATCTAATAATGAATGTCTGCTAACAAATTCATGTTATTAGTTTTCTGTGCTATATCACTAAAATCAATACTTGTCTGAGCCACTGAACGTGTTGTGCGTGATATTAATAATCCCAGCTTGCTCACAGGACTATTTAAAGCCGTGTGAAAAACATATTTGCCTATGCGAGCGACGTTCCTCACTTTATCAAGAATCGCAAAACTTACGATAAACGTACATAGATAAGTTGAAATAATTGAACTTAATTGTATATGTTAGAATTAAAACTATTTATTTCTAGTTCCTTTTGTTTTACTTTTGAAACTATATATTGAACAAAGTTTTCCTTTTTGTTCTGAAAATCTCTCTTTCAAGCGTCTAAGGAGCTTTTAAGTATAATGTCCTTTAAGCTCCGACGCGGACGTCTATCTGCAATACTTGCCATCTAGTAACGAAGAAATTCCATTCCCTAAAGTATACTGAGCAGTTTTAAAACACAATTTCCATTTGCTCTAACCAATACTCTTTCTTCAAATCTGCTTTCTACTCTCTTAGTTCTGTTCTCGATTCTTTCTTTCTCGATTCTGCTTTAATTTCATGGAAGCCAAGTTCCTCTAATCCCGCCGGAAGATCTTTTTTAAATTATTTTTCCCTAGATCACGCCTCACCTCGATATAATCCCTGAATCCTTCTGGATCTCAGAAAAGGAGTTCAAAGTTTGTTTTTAACTTCGGGAAGTGTAAAGAAAGCAAGCTAATCAGATTTTGATCCAAAATTGATTTTCTTACTTAAATTTTATGGAATGCTTCTGTCATATGCATTTCAATCAGTCACAAGATTCTTTTCATTCTTTTCAACTTTCAAGTTATTTCGACGATTCACATAAAATAACAAATTTATTTGGGTCCAATTCCGTTTGGTTTAAAAATACCTGTCGCCCTTTTTCACTCCGGTGTATATAAAATCATTTCTCTAAATTAACCATCCTGGATGTTTTGAAAGGTTTAGATTATTTTCCTTCTCATTCTCCTCATCTTCACTCTAATCTTGTAATCTTTGCCTTTGAAACTCCGCGTTCCATTCATTTTCTGCGCAAGTTCGTGACTGGCATTATGTCTGCAGAGAGCAAAGCTCTGAACGACGAAATGTCAATTTGCATCCGATCTAGGTAGACGATGTAGTCGTTTCATCCAAAAAAAGTATCCGTCCCTATTCGCAGAATTTATGGAGTGGATAGGCGCATTAAAAGAAGATTAATCTCCATGAACGTTGCTATATGGATAATCCATTATCCTCAACTCCAGAGCCTCGTTCTCTCACTTCTAATCTGCCTCGAATCGAAAAAAATATCCACGCGCACGAGAGATTAATGCACCAGGAAATAAAATTCAATCGCCGACGCATAGCCACGCCGTATACTCTCAACCCCTTCGTCCGTTATCCTTATCATCCCCATTCCTGTACTCTACCATTTTTTTTGTCCCATCTACAGGCTTATTCTTTATTGCTCTGTTTCTAAACAACCTGAAACACGACAGCCCGATAACGAGATTCTTTATGCCCAACTCCTGTTACGCGAATCATATTTTAGGAGGAAAAAAACTACGTGAAGGGAAAAGGAAAAAGTTTTTGAATTTGTTACACAGAGAGAACTTTTATGTCAATTTATGCTTTAGCTGGCATCAAATTTCCAAAACTAATTTCCATAACTCCTGCTGGGCGTCGGTTGGCGTCATGATTTTTACGTTCTTGAGACATGAAAAAATTTAAAGTTTTTTTTTTTTTTAGAGAGTCAGAGCAGTCTTTTTATGAGTAGAATGAAAATAGGGAACAGGGAATTTTATTTCACTTCTCGGTGTTTTCAACCCACATAAATAATTTTTTCTGAATAAAGAATGTCCTTTGATAAATACGTAAATAATGAAACTTTCAAATATGTTGTATACATGCTTTAAAAATGTTTTCCTTATCTTGAATATGGAGCATTTAAGTCTGTATATTTTATAACACTGCTATTTAAAGTTTTAAAATAACATATTTTATTATGTAGGTCCTGGAAAAATTTAACTCGGATCCCTTTAAATTTTCAAATAAAGATGAGTTTATTATTTTTCTTTACGAATTTTTTGTGAAATTCATGAATTTCACAGTAAACTGTATTTATGAAAAATTTCACACTCCTGTCTGGACATGTAGCAACAAATGGGTTAACTGAATTTTCTAGCATGGGTTGAAAAAGAGGAAAAAATAACCCAGCTATCGGAAATTTGATAGATTTCTCACCGCCAATTTCCAAAATGTCTGTTTTACGGAAAATACATTCTCTAGTTATTGAGATTTTATAACATGCTCCATAACCGTACACACCTGTTAAATCTTCCATTAAATTTATCGGACACTGTTCACATAATATTTTTTTCCATTATTTTTTGCCTCTGATTACTTGAGATTGGGTAATCGTGTGTCCCATATTGCGCGTTCTAAAAAGGGGCTTTTACAACCAACAATATAGATGATCAACTTATATAATAAATCTAGAAACGAATTGCGTTTCGGACTAAAATGTTCCACTATCTATAGGATGAGCTTCCTTTTCATTCAGACCTCTTTTTCTCTCAGATCTCAAGTGCTCAATATTTTATTTTTATGCAATACTTTATCTTGTTCCATTTTATTTTTACTCCTTTTTATCATTGCCAGCTTTTATCTAATATTTTGTTATTCTCAAATATATTTCATGCACTATTTTACACTAATCAATATTTAATTCATGTTGTTCTTTAATTCCTATTGTTCTATAGCCTTTAGAGTGCTTCTAAAATTTCGAGAGGTTTAATTTGTAATAGATGGAAATTGAATTAAACTTTGAGACTGTTTGCCAGTTTGTACCCTTCTAGTTTCAACTTTGACGCCTAAGCTTCACGATTTACTCATCTCATTTACTCTAATTCCCACAAGTCTCCCTATGCTTTCAAAAATTCACAAACTTTTATTACGTCATCAACCTTAAATCTCCATCATCCGCTTGTTCCACTTTCAGCTGTAACGCAAACTCATAAACATTTATACGCTAGCTGAAAAATTGCTTTTATCTCTCCTCGTTTCCGAAACTACCAAAATTTTCCAGTTGCTTTTAGGTAAATGATTTGAAGCGAGTCTGTAAAAATTTGATAGTTCCAGAAAGTCAGTGAATGAGTGCAAAGCAATTTAGGCGAAGGAATAAAATATATTGAGAAAGGTTTGTCTTTCTCTAGGTATATATTTTCGTAACGGTATATATGTCGCCTCGCTCGAAACTAATGAAGTCTTAAATCGTAATTAAAGCAAATAGAAATGAGAATGTGAGAGTCAACTCAATTCAAGAACCTTTCGAATAAGCTTAAAATGAAACTACTATTTATCGTGGAATATTTACTTGCAAATGTATCTTGCAAAAAGACTTTATTTACTATATTGATTTGGGTTTACTCTATTTCTCTTTATGGTACCTCGCTTCTTGAATATTTCATCAATTATATCTTCCAAGAGGAAACTGAAGTCTAAAGAGCCTATAAAGAAAGCAAGCAAAGTCTTTAAAACCCATGAAATGTGTCACTAAAGCTTTTAAAGCTCTCTTGTGTTCTACATTCGATTTGCATTCAGTATACGCACATGCCAGATAAAGCTTCTCGGATATATGTTTTTCATTTACCATAGTGTTTGAGACAATTTAAGATCTGTTTAAGAATTTTATTTTTACAAGGTCTGAAATTATTAATAGTGTCGATACTGCGTGGAAATTTGTTTCACAAATCCACTTAGCCTGCTTTTAGTTAATGAACCTTACTTCGCATTACTCCATGCAGAGTTAATTGGATTACAGCTCTACGTCATGAATAGCCTAGTGCTACTCTTAGCTACAAAGAATGCAAAGTGGTGTTCCGATACGAGTTTTCGAGTGTCTAAGAACTCAATCGAATCAAATTGAAAAATAAATCCACTTAACTTATTACGAATCATAAGATACGATTGCTCGAGTTCTTATTAAAGAACTTAAATCATTATCGCTAAACTCCCCATTCGAGCTCTCTCCCTCGTGTTCTAAAAATTAAAGTCATAAATCTGTCTTCTATCAAAGTTTATGTCCTTGTAAAATTTTATTCGTCCAGTATAAGTGTTATTCATTTCTTTTATTAATAATTTTTGTTCATCTTGCATATAGTGTATTTTATTAGAGGTTGAACCAATAGCAGAAATATTTTATTTAAAAAAACTCCCAGAAGATCAGGTTATTATCTGAAATCCCTAGAGATTTATTTAAATGACCGTCGTATTTTAGAAACACTATAAAATTGAATAAATGGCAAGATATGAATATTGTAAGAACAGCTTTTCAATTTGAATTTCCTGTATTAATCAATACTAGTAGAATATTTTAGTACCACTTTTTCATTCCTGATTTTTCACATATCGATTTGCTCATTTTTCCATTTTACAAATGACCTGAATTCTATTCCGGAAAGTAGCGTTCGCAGAAATTCTCTTTGAGCTGAGCGAGTATGCTGGTTTTATTATCTCTAAACTCGAATCTCTTTGGCGACAGAAATATTAAAACAGTGTTTCCGTGCAAAAACTGCTTGTTGTACAATGTACATACATATATTTCCTTCGGTATGGGTGCAATTTGAGCTCTATAGATGATTTCCTCTTATGGTCGAAGCACTCTGAGCTTCCAAGTTTTTATGACTGCTCGTAAAATCGTACAGAATTGGTTATGCTTCACTCCTGCCAATGGCGTCCAATTCAAGGTAGTTAGTACTTGTGAGAATAAGTCCATTGTTTGTTCGTCACAACTCACGACCACTTGACACAAAACAATCTCGAGTATGCTGGCCTTATTTCATTAAGCAGCACAATTCTTTCTCCCTCATACAGACAAATTGTCACTAAAAAACAAATTAAACTAAACTTAGATTAACTTATAGTTTAAATCTAAGATAAACTTCCGAAAACGGATAACCTCCGATTTTGTTTAAACTCCGTACACTTATTTATTTTGACGCGCTGATTACGAATATGATAGTGAAAATTAATACAAATTTGATTTTCATGGTAAAACCTTGAAAAAAGCCATTTAAAGTCATGATTTTTTTCGTTTATCTCAGCTAATATGCTCGATTTTGAAAACAAATTTCAGACAAAAGTTGTAGATCTCATCGAAAACACATGTTTTGTTTCAAGCATTTTTTTCTAAGAGTGATAGTTTCCGAGAAAATTAGAGGTACAATGAGTTTTATAAAAAAAACCATTAACCAGAACTCTTTACATTGTAAATCATTGTAAATGAAAATCATGATAAAGGGAAAGGGGAAGACATGGTAAAGAAAATTGGTGAAAGGGAAATAATGCCAAAGAGATAATTTTTCCGGAAACTATCACTCTCGTAGGAAAAAATTCTTGCAACAAAAAATGTGTATCTTAATGAAATCTACAACTTTTGTTGGCAACATTTTATAATTTTGCATATTAGCTGAGATAAACAAAAAAAAAATCAAAAAAATGTTAAGGTTTTTTCATGGTTTCACCATAAAAATCAAATTTGCGCCAATTTTCACTATCATATTTATAATCAGCACTTCACAAAATCGGAGGTTATCCGTTTTCGGAAGTACACCCTAAATCTATACCAATATAGGTAGGAATACCAATTTAATAACATTTCATTTTTGTTTGAAACTCCTTGATTTTTTTCTTGTAACTTTAGACGAGATGTCTTAAAATTTGGGTAAAATCACACTTTTAAAAAGCTTTTAGAGAAAAGAGTGGGTACCACCCGTATAATCCCACTGGTATAAAATCAGCGATTCGGTTGAAATCGGTTAAACTATAAGTTCAGGTTAGTCGGTCGTAAATTTTCAGAACTTCCATCGCGCATTTAATGCTGAAATGGCTGATGGAAATAGATCAAAGATTCGGCTTAAAAATTTAGCCCCCGCAACTTTATTCCAACTCGCAAAGTTGCAAATCCGATTTATCATCGAAAAAGTAGAATCTGATCTAGAAGGAACCAAAATTGGTTAACCCAATGCTTGAGAAAGAATTCATAATAAAACGTGGTGATTCTTATAATTATTCTTATCATTATTCTTATTTAGGTGTCATTATTTTGTTGAAATATAAAGCTGCTAAGCTTCCAGCCTTAAGAAACTGTTACTGTGTCTCCACAAAGAATTCTTCTTGATTCATCGATCTCTTTTTCTTATTTTTCTTCAGTTATTTTATTTCTTTTTAGACTGGAGTTCAAAGTGGCTTCATTTTCAGACACAATGAACTGCTACTCCTTTTGTTGAGAAAATATATCGTTTTCATTTTTCGCTATTAGCGAATTTCTCTAGTTTTAGTTTTTCGGTCTGCTTGTTGCCAGTCTAGACGTGCATTGTAAACCTAACATGATTTACGATCCAGCCATCCAACAGTAAAATATTAATTTTGTTGTCCGACTAAAATTTATAGCGGATAGTTCATACTTTCTCTAGAGATAATCGACTTTCTTGTCCTTACACCGTGCCAGTAATTGCATCTGCAGATATGTGGCTTATTCCCTCAGGAATCTGTGAATTCCAATTTCTCCTGGTACGGATAGATTATTACCGGTTCGATTCAAGCCAGCTTCCAGCTTGCGATTGTCATTATCGTACTTCAAACGTCACGAACTTTCTTTTTTATATTTAGCTGTCACAACCAAACACACATTAATTTTTCTTAATGTTAGTTTCTTTCCGCAGTTAATTTTGAGGTTGCTAAACCTTGCGAGAGATTATTATAAAGGCCAGAATAAAAATGAGGGTAAAATCGAGATATCATGACTGCGAGGGTGTAGCTTCAATGATTGTAAAACTCGATAGGAATTTCTTTAAAGTGCACTTTCCCTTAACGTCTTTTGAAATTCTTTTGATCAACTTTTGTTCATCTGAATTGTCGATTTTGAATCTTAGGTTTTCAACTTTTTGTGAGTATGGCTTTAAACATATAAAACATATTCAAGTTTTAAGTCATCCACCTTTATTTGAAACTTATTTGAAACTTATTTGAAACTCGAATCCTTCGCTCTTCAGAATATGAATTCTAATTGTAAATCCGTTTCATGTAGGATTTCTTTGGACTGTTTATTTTGAAATACATTTGTGTATAATATTACAAACAAAGTTAAAGCTCGTCTGCTATAATCGAAGACTTAGAAAAGTGTTATAAAGAAAACTTACAAGGAACGATTTCTGCGAAGCATGTAATGGATGTTAACGTGAGAAGCTGTTTTTAAAAGCTTTAAAACGATAGTCTATATGTAATATCAGCCGATGTCATTCAGAATATAGTCACGTACTTCACATTTCAACTTCCTGATGTGGCGTGGATACAAGTAATGCACATAGGGTTGTTAGTTGAAAATACATCTCACATTCTCTCTTTTTCTCGAGTCTCGTACATATTATGCAGTCATGTCTTCTACTAAGATCAACCTTAAGCAAAACTCGAGTGTAACTTTTCTCTTGCCAGGAATGGCTAACTCTGCCAACCGCAACTAATTTTCTACCGTAGAGAAGCTTTCAGTCGTGATATGAATGGTGCTACAAATCAGAAAATGTTATCAAGTATTTAAAGAGGGATGAAAAAACACATATACAAGAATAAAATTACCTAAATAATTTCACCACACAAAATAATTTCACGAGCCTTCAGCAGCTGATAAATATTTTTCCAAACGTGTGAAAATAACGTATATAGCTTAATGTCTGATTGATTAAAATGCTCGTAATTTCTGTTCCAATTACTACCCAAATTAGATTAAAATAGGGAATTTGAACACGTTCCATTAAATTCTCTATAGTAAGTAATTTAGGTACGTTTTCAGATACAATATATTACAAGTTTAGAAACACAAGAGGATTGCTCATCCACTAGAACCTTAAGTTTCTCTGTTAGTTAGTGAACGACAATTCACGAGGTACTTAACTGTGTGAAACTACTATTCATGTTTCAAGTTACAAGATTCAAGTTTCAAGTTTCTACTTGATGATCGTATTTCCATTGAACTGATATAAAGTGGATTTATCTAAAGGGTAAACAGGTAAACTTAATAGTGTTCCATATTAAGGTTAAATATGGTGTTCATTAAATCAATTTGAAGAGATTGAGTATTGAAAATTGGAGAGTATATTAATAGGAAAAATTAAAGATTAATCTTGCAATTGAAACTCTGAAGGGATTTTTGGAGGTATTTATAAAAATAAGAAAGTGAAACGTCTTTTATCGTGGATGTATATTTTTTATCAATTGTAAAACATTTTTGTTTTATTTAAACGAGAAAGAGCAAAATATAATTTGCTTAGCTTGTAAGTAAAACATTCGTTGCTGTCTCATGGGAAACTTGTACCTACTTTACATCAAGATAGTATTTTTTGCAGGAAATATTCCTCTTCCTATGCAATCTTCTTCCCTTCAAAGACGTAATTCTTGTCAAAGGAAAACTGATTTAACGACCGAAGGGATAGGAAGTTTCTGCTCTGTCGCTACAAAGTCCAAAAAGGGTAATTAACTCTGTTTTAAAAATAAAAATTGTTCCTAACAACGTATTAATTTACTTTTTCAATTTACTTTATTTTTTCGGATTATGTCCATTAAAAAAACTTTCGAAATCGAAAGTTTTCTCCAAATCAATATTAAGTTTCACAATTTACAACCTCTCTGTACTTGTTCAACATAGTTTCCATTTAATTTTAAACATATCTCTTGATTTTCCATAGCGTACGAGTAATAACGTTCAGGTATTTCCAAATGAACTTTTAGTAGAAAGTATGCAAAATTATACATGTAGGTGTGCAAACTGCAAATTCCTCTATAGGAGGTTATTGAAGCTCTAGATCATACCAGAATAATAAACTTCATTATTATTTGCGCAAAATTCACTCCACATTTGTGGCTTTTAGATGTCAATTATTCCAGCAATTTAACCTTTTAAAAAGCGTTGATTTTGCAATTCATAGGCTTTGATCTTTAAAGAATTCAATTTGTGTTCTATCAAATTTCTCTCATATTTGAAATATTGTTTCATTCAAACTTTAAAACTTCATTATTTTGAGAATCTACTAGGCAAGGAAATCAGGCACCTTTGAAAGTCTTTTTATCTCGAAGATACTTTTAATAAAATCGGGGAAAACGGTGGAAGAAATTCAAAGCGGATGAATAGACAATAATATTCGGCGAAAGACATTCAAAGGCTTTGATAGAACTTGAGAAGACGGTTGCTTAGTCTTGCACGAAGAATACAGTGAGCCAATAAGCCCATGAAATGTCTGAAACTCTTCGAGGCTGTTCGAGGCTCGGTTCAATGCAATTATCAACTAAAAAAAAATAGTAAGTGATTCACGCCTCAGTCCAAGACGGAGACTTAAATCGGACCATTCCTCCTTATCTCTCGAGATTATTTCTTCGTACAAGACGAACCTGAGGTGTTGGAAAAAGTCACAGCATCTGGGTCGTTTGGGGGTCACAAATCTTTTTCATGGCGCGCAAATAGGTTACGAGTACGACTTCCTTCTTTATTATTCGTGCAATGACGTACGTTGAAGTTTTTTACCATTCGTTCTCATTTTCGAGGTTGGTTGCTTTAGAGTGGTAAAATTGGGGACATTCAGTTTTACGATGTTTAGATTCTGATTAGTTTTTTTTCTTTTTTTTTTTTTGTCAAAGTCAATTTTTAACGCTCTCACTCTTAAAGTTCTGGAATTCGAATTCTACCAAATTGCAGCTTAAATTCAATAATTTCTTTGTGGAAATGAAAAAATTGATAAATCCAAATTATTGGAATTTCTTTCAAAACTAATTGAACAGGATCTAACATCAGATTTATCAAATTTGAAGATTTTTTCTCTCCTGTTTGGCCTAATTTTTGTTACATTGTTGAATTTTAAGTCTCTAAAGACTACGTTTGAAGTCAAAAGAATGGGAAGATGCAATGGCCGTAGTAGCTGTGGTGTAAGGTCGTTTCTAAGTGGTTTCCAAGCCCTTAGGCAGCTAGGCTTTTTGTGTGTCTCCCTTAGAGTCATGAGGGAGGGAAACTGGTGAAGCCCTTGCCAAGTTTGTCAAGCTGTGGATACTGGACAAATGCACATGTGTACGTGCTTCTACTTTCACGTGTCGAAAGTTCAAGCTTCACTAACTACTAAAAATAATTCTCGAGCACGACACTCAAGAACCACTTGAACCTTAGTTTTTTTCTAAATTTAAAAGATGACTACCATTACTTAAATTCTTATGATAGTTAACCTTCTTAAGCTGAAGAGTTTTAAAAATATTCTAAAAATTACGTCTCTCTCAAATAGTCCCTTTTAAATCGAAAACTATTTCAAATTCTTCGTATTTTCTTGAATTTTGAAATTATACTTTTTGAATTCCTTTGTTAAGGGCCTCTTTTTGTAAAACATAAATATCGAGAGTTTTTTTTGTAGAAAGAGAATCAAAGAACTAGAGTATCTTTTTGAAGGGGACAGGCTCGAAACCTGGAGTGATGCTCTCGATTGATCGGAGTAGCTCGCCCGAACTTGATCAAAACACATCCAAGAATGCACACGACCATCAAATTTCCGGTTTGCTTTTTGTGGATCAATAATCTTAACTATACGTGACTAGGAAATTAAACATAACTAGGATTTTGTTCCTAAGATCAAAATCTATTCTCTAATCTCTTAGAAAATAGCTTGATACCACGAAATTTAGTGAATATAACGGAATCCTTTGCGTTACGCAAGTTATTTTATTATTTTAGAGAGAGTTCGTCAGTCAGACTAGATGATAAAATATCCAAGGTCTGGGATGAGAATCCTTGAAGTAAATCTGGTGATTAATATTTGGAAAATTGAGAGAAGTGAACCGTCTTTATAGAATTATGAAGCGATTAAATATCATTCTATTATTCTAATTATAAGTTGAGTGTATTTCGACTGTCGCGCTAATGAAATGAATTAAGTGATGGAGGAAAATGAGATTAAAACAAGTTAATGAAAAGCAGGATGCTCAAATAATAAGAGAATAAAACAAAGGTGGGTCATCCAATTTAACTGGTCACTAGTGGCACTACCCATAGGTCGTTCTAGTTTCTCGATCCTCTTTATCCGTTGAACTATCCCTCGTGTTAATCAAGTCTTGTCTTGTCTAACCCTTGTTAAATCCACTTAAACCAATCAAGACTCAAAGCATATATCCCACTTTGAAAATTGAACCCTTGTCCGATGTACAACGACTAACGCTTGTTTAAAATTATTAGAACATTCACTCAAGGTTAATATTTTCTTTTTTAGCTTCACTGTTCTCGATTTTAAATTCCAAGATAAATTTAGTTCCCTCGATTGGCCTGAATTTACAAAAATGTAAAAAAAATGTACAATTACTAAAACGAACATGTCTCTACTATATCTTTTTATTACCTTTGAGAGTGCAGTTCACTAATAGGATTTATGATGCATACAAAAATATGAGCTGAAACGCAATGGTAATAAAACCAGGGGTTCGAATAAAGCTTAAATGCAGTAATCTTTATGACTTTCGAAATGAAGGAAGTTTTTGATAGGTTTTTAATAATTGTTAATATTCAGTCGATTTATTTTATATTTTGATTCTTTAGAGCAAGAAATTCTAATCTATTTAGAGACCATAAACAATTTTTCAGTAGTAATGTAAACGGTTGGGCCAGACATGTATTTAAGTGGTAAATAAAGGTTTATGTCAGACATCCATTTCAGTAATAAAGGAAGATTCGAGTAAGGTATATTTTTAGTAGTAAATTAAAGTTTAAGCCAGACATTGATTTCAGTAGTAAAGGAAAGTTTGAACCAGGCATATTTTTAGTAGTAAAGACAGTTTGGGTCAAACATTTTCCAGTAGTGACGGACAATTTTGGCCAGACATTAGACACTAAAAGCTGGACTTATTTTTCAGTTAAATATTGACCTAAAATTGAGACACAATATTTTTTAACTAAAAAGGGCCTAAATTGAGTTTTTAAACAAAAGAAAATTACATGAAGTTTCCTAGTCCATTGACCCATGATTTTTTATATCTACTCTCTGCCAGAAAATTGAAAAGTATGAATATTGTGCAGCTAACAAAGCTCCAACTATTCACAAAATAAGTTTCGTAATTTTCTACTTAATTACATGCATAATTTGCTCTGTGTTAACATTACATGTCACTAATGGGGTCAGAGTTCTAGTGAAATCGTTGCAGTCGCGACTGTCAACGCAAGTCATAAATCAATGATTAACTTGTGGAAGTAGGAAACAGGTCTATGCTCCACATGCATAATTGGGTAGAACGTAGGTCACGTGACTCTGCTTCTGTAGGTCCATAATATATGTACCCTTGCGTGATTACCATTGTGCAATGCGTGTCCACATTTTGAAATAAATGCAGCACGTTTTACACACCTTGTGCAACAAAAAACACTGTTGGGGTGAACTTGTCTGAATAGGTGACACGAATTATCGAGGGAAATCGGTATTGCCCAACGGGCATTTATCTGACAGAACCTGTCAATATTGCATACCTCGGCGAAAACTTCTTTGAAAGTTTGAACAACTGTTTGAAGGAGACAAACAAATTTCACATCAGCTCTTTTGCTGCTATACAGTCACCAAAGTTTTTATTGATCTCACCAAACAGTTTGTTTTAGTCTATTTTCATGTGATTATGATTTAAAACAGTTTTTATTGTTGTTTACGTATGCATACTTTGATTTTGGCTGGTTTAAAAATATTTTTCGACGTCACCGTAAGCGACGGACTCTAATTTTCAGTATTGACAGATCGATCCTTTGTTCTGTAAAGAATCGAATTTTCCTTTTCGTCACCATTTCAATTTCCCTTAGAGAAGTTCTGCTTTATCCCAAGACTATTTTTCTTTTGCAAATACTGCTGTATATTTACAAATTATTTCCGGATGTGTTCTCGCAATTTCCTCCTTTACCACTGGGAAAATATATACAGTTATAGATATTTATAGATAAAGAAATACGAGAAAAAAGTTTTAAAAAACTATCTAAAACTTGCCTGGTATCCGTAAACAACGTGATTTTCACATTAAATTTTCGAAATGAATATCTGAAAATTTTAAGCTCTCAATGAATTCTCCTGGTTATTAACACGTTATTAAAAATTGTTTACGTGAACGACTCTGAAAATATTTTCCACAAATCATCCTCCCGTTCGCAGGTACTATTGAATTTTTCTTTTTCGTTCAGTATAACAAGCTGATTCTAAAAGCTTCGTCCGCTTTAACTTGTACCACTCGCAGAAGATAAGTGCTTTCATGTGTAGACCCGTAGACATATGTGAGGAGATAAAAAACTGATTGTAAATATTTCTCATTTACGAGGCGAAATACAAGAAAAATACCTGTTACTTACCTAAATGTCGATTTTACATCTCTTTAAAAAACAGGGATTTATAATGTCATGTAGAATCAGTAAAAAGTATAACTGAAGGAATTTTTTTGAAAAACTTCTCTTAGTCATATTATAGGCTTATTCTAAAAAGTATATGGTTTAATATTTGATTAAAATATTTTTCTAGATTTCTCCAATTAGAGATTTTCGCAACAAAAAGTAGTTGAAAATTCACATGTTTCTATTGAAAAACGGATTTCATTAATCCAATCCCTGCATCAGTTCCTTCCGCACATTTGCATTCAATACCGATTAGTAAATAATGTAAATTGGAAAACAGATGGGTTTTGAGCTTTGAACTCGAATTGAAAACAATAAATTGAAGATACACAATTGTAGATTCTCAACGAATTTTATTTTGTAATATTAATTGGTTATCACTAATTTTATTGTAGGCAAACAATCTATAATAATTCAATATGATGTAAATAATTTTTTTA
>JAUEJJ010000046.1:14526864-14543992 GCA_032164275.1 Synergus coniferae
TGTGCTCATTTTTTGAGCACCTTGCTTCCTCATTATGATGAGGTTGCAAATTCATTTGCTTCCTCATAGAGGAAGCACCAAGCATTGTTTTCTCGAAGCAACACATCTTTCATCAACATATACCTTTATTATATTTATTTTATTTATATTTATTATATTTTTTATTATATTTATTTTATTATACTTGACAAATGTCTATTAATACCAAAATTCTAATCTATTAATATAACTTCCTTAATATTCAATTAAGTGGATTAATCTTACAGGACAATCGATTCGTCTGGACACAAGGAATCTTTTTTTCCTTTACATAAACTTTGAATTTGGATTATTTGAGAAATTATAGTCGAAAAATCAATTTTACCAAAAATATAAATGTATATGAAAATCTTAAAATTTAATATTTTGAAAAATCATTGGGCACCTTTTGAGATATTCGAATGTTGTATTACCAATTTATCAATTGAGGAAAGTGTAATTGAACCATTTTAAAAATATTGGAAAATGTAACGACTATATGAGGAAGCAAAAAAGAATATTAAAATAAATTCATCTTGAAATATCGAAAGATGTTTTAGTTTTGAAAGTAAACGACGCAAAACATGTTTAGATAATTGTGATATATAGAACGTAAAATATATCTTTGATAGACTTGACGCCACATTTCGCTCTCGTTATCATTTTATTATTATCATTATTATAGTGTTCTACTGTCAAGACTATAAAATACATAACTGTTCATCATGGTTAACCTAATTACGTCATGTTGCGCAGGTACTGCATTTCAAGAGACCGTCAAAGTGTATGACATACGTATTCGGAGTGGAATGTTATAAAGGGCTTGGCATCAAGAGCCACTATTTAGGGAAATTAAAATTACTCGACAGATTGCATATTAATTGTATTATTATTCATTTCTAATACCTTTTTGGACTCTATAACTTATTGTTAGAGTTAACAAAAAGGGAATGTTTAAATTCTGAAGCTTGTATTTAAAAACAGAGGACTCTCAACCGAAAAGCAATGCCATCGCAATTTTCCAGAAATCGATACACCGATTAATCCACTTTTGAAGACCCTAGATTTTTAGTATTAAGTCAAACTTAATTTTTGTACCCAAGGTTCGAACGTAAGCTTTTGATCTAAATATATTATCAACATTATTATGTCTTACGCAGAAAATCAGATTTCAAGAACATCACCCTCGTCCTTCCTAGTATTTTATGTTAATAGAAAGAAGCGTTCTTTATCTTATGTCGAGCTCAGCCTTTTCACGTATTTTTTCTTTTAAGATAAGTCTTCGAGGAAAGCAGATCAAAAGATAAGGTTTTATCAAAACGAATATACTTTTATTGTAAAAAAAAATATCCTTTTCAAATCTTTTAAAATATTATCCAGTCATTTTTTTAGAACAATAAATAACAAATAAATAATGCGTGTCTGGAACGAACAATCAGTGAAAATTTAGTGAATTAATTCAGGGGCCGAATCAATGAAACAATTTTCACTCATTTAAATTTAGAGAGTTGAATACGGAAAATTTATTATAATTTATTCAAGGTATTGTTTAACCCCTTGAGCAGGATTACACTTGTTCCAATTATTTCTTTTAAAAGGAGACATTTTTCTTTGTTGTCTGTGAAAAACCTCAGAAAATATATGCGAAAGTATATCCGGTTGTCAAACAAAATGGAAACACATGTTTTATGTTTGAACTGTGAAGAGTTTATTTCTTTGCCGGGGGGCAAAACACACACTGAATACGTATCTTTTTTACGTATCTTGTCACTACAACAAAATTGTTCTTGCTGGGCGGTAATTCAGTCAATCATAGATAAGGATCTTATGCTAGTTTCTAAAATTAAGTTCTGTTGATTCACCAGCGGCAGAAAAACGAGAACTGCATTCTGCTGCAGTTTATAAACATAGCAAGTGGTTATCTGAATTATTCTGAATATCCGCAGCTCATTTCTCTAACTGAATCGACATTAATCGACAAACGATATGTACGTTATAATTTCATCCAATTTTCCCACGGTGAATTTGGGTGTCGATTTGGGTTCATTCCCGATGAGAATGTGTACTCGAATTTCATTCGCATCCTTTGATTTATGATTTTCCGAGCGGAAATACACGGAAAATTTACCAAAAGCAATTTCGTGTCAAATTTAATTTCTCTTTTTTCAGTTTATGATCAGTTTTTTACAGCAAAGTAAAGAAAAGTTGTAAAAAGTAAAATCGAAAAGTTATTTGCGAAAAAAACTAGACTTTTCATTGAAGATATTTAAGTTGAATTTCTTTAGCAACTATAACAAACACGCGCGAGATTATTTTGTTTTCCTTCTTATAACTTAAAGTTATTCAAAAGTCAATCAGGTTTGTAACAACAATGTATCCGAGATTTTCGAGATATTTCGTTACACCACATTTTTTAGAGAGGAAAGTAGAACAACAACATTCTTTTCAATTCTGTTATATTTCGAAACTTTTTAAATTGCCCGTAAAAGTTAAAACTTTAGGAGAAACTTGACGTAGTGAGAATTGGTAAATTCTTTTGAAAGTTACAATAAGATTGACGGCCGTCTATTGTAAAAAGGCTATGGCTTTTTCGCGAAAGAGAGGGTGGATCACAGGGTCGCTTCAACAAGACATTCTTCTTATTTACTGTCACTCCACCCACCGGTAATGAGAGCGTTCCGACATCTAACGAGAAACTCTCTTTTAAAAAAGGAAAAACTGCGATGGAAGTGAGATGGGATGAAAGAGAGAGGACAAGGAACGCTGGGCTATTTGTGGGCCACAGAAAATTACTGGGACACCCCGTTGCTATGGCATAACGTGTTCGGAATAACAGGACTCTCAGCTGGATGCTATGGGTGGCTTTATATTTTTTCATTGCAAATTGACGCCTCTGAGACAATTGCTCTTTATTACTATTCGAGCTTTTTTATTTTTACAAAAGGGGATTGGAAAAAAACGGTAAACAAAGTGGAGAGATAAAAGGGTTCAGAAGAAGGGTTTGGAAAAAGGAATAAAAAAAGGAATGAAAAAAAGGGGTTAGAAAAAGAGAGTCACAAACGCCTTTTATTTATTGGCAATTTATTAGCCATCTACTATATATATAAATTAAAGAACTCTATAAAGCGCAATATCACATTTTCCCAACCACAGTCGAGAGTAGTTCTTCCAACAACTTTTCACTAGCTCCTGAAAAACCCAAAAGTTTTTTCCCAGGTATAACGTTCCGTTGGTTCTTCAAGCTTGAAACAAGAAAAAAATATTGAAAAACTTTCCAACTGACCGCTCAGACTTATTTGGCTCAATCCCGTCAAACTTTTACGGGTGTTTAAGAGAGATTTGTGAAAAGAGTGGCAAAGGCGTTAAAAAATATATTTCGAGAGATCGAATAGGTAGATTTTTTGTGAAATGTTTTTTTAGTCACCTTTATTTCATTACGAAAATGGTTATTCTCCCTCCTGGAATTTTATTATTAATTCTTAGTATTAATTCTTCGTTACTGGTAATTCTATTTGAGAAATGCACCTAGAAATATTATCCTTTAATTAATGAGAAGAGGAAAATTCTCAAGAAAAATCTTTAAAGGTTCGTGACGGCAATTTTCCTGTAACAGGAAAATAAAAGATACGTTTTTGCAGTAGGAGTTTAAAGCTTCAAAGCCAGAAATTCTGGAATTTTACTCCATAATGCCACCTCTTTAATCTTAAATGAAATACTGCAAAATTTCTATTTCAGAAAAGGTGCTTTTTTAAAGAAAATTTCATTTGTGTGGCTCTACAAGAATATATGAGTACATCAGTCTCAAGTTTCTTGACCCTTTCAATTTCAAGTCCCTACTCTTTTCGCGCTCTCACGATTAATGAACATAATTTATTTTACGAAGCAGTCGCTTGCAGACTTATTCAGAGGACATTTTCAAGTGTCTGACTACTGCAAATTCTTTTCATTTTGTGTCTTTGGAAGTCCGACACAAATCAGGATTGTAAATTTCTCTACCCGTAGGACATGTTTTCCTTTCTGTAAATTAGAAAGTTTCGTAACATGTTTTCATTTAACTCTGTCACCCCAATATATTTAAGGATTTCATTACTTAAACTCCTTTGCCAATTAATTTTAATTTTTCTTCTTTGCGATAAAGTTAATATTATACTAAAATATTACTTTGGAATTGTATCGTTTACAAATTTCATTCAAACCTTGTCTTAAAATTAAGTTAGCGGCAGTTAGAAACTTGTACAATTATTGCAGAGTACTTGAGAAGAGAAGAGAAGAGAAGAGGGTTTTGTTGTCATTCACTTCAGTTTGTTCCACCTTTCGTGGGAAAAGCGTAATACACATGTATAAAATACACATGTATATATTCAAATGTACTACGTCCATTTAGATTATTTAATCTAAGATTTAATTTCTCCTCGTTGGTCAGTTAGTTTCCCCAAATTTGACTTTCGGAAATGAACATTCTCTTTTTTAAGTTCCTATTCCAGCAGATTTAGATCCAAAACATACAAACATCTGTTTCTGAATTTATTCTTTCGTCCGTCTTGAAAGAAATAAATCTCTCAAAACGATTTTCTGTCATATGACCCACAAGCAGGAAGGCCAACCAATTCAACAGGAAATGGAATTACGAACTTTCTTCTCCCTCGTCCATTTCCAGGATGCCACCTATGTAATTAGGAAGTACACCGTACGGACGAACACCTATAATATTTTCTGAACATTTTCTAAAATAGAAAAATTCAAGGGAACTTCTCTTCTTTTCATTTCACGGGAACACTCGTTTTGGTAAAAAGATTCGTTTTCGTGAAAAAGATTCGTTTTCGTCCTAGTATAGGAGAATAAGAGTTTAGCTTGTTACATGAGAACCCAGACGTTTTAAACGAATGTTCCTATAGCGATTCGATTAAACCTAGAACCCAACCCCAAGCTTCGTTACCAATGATAGAACCAATTATCTGCTGAATTCAGCCTTCCTTTCTCCCTCGAAACGAGCCTGCGATTCACCGATGACAGATAAAGATTACTTCACTTTACAACGATGAAAAATTCGACTACTCTTATTTACTATCCACTTCAAAATAAAATAAATTGATGCCGGGCCTGGTCAGTGAAATCACCTCTTTTTCCCCATCCTGTATCACCCAATCTCAGTATTCACTACAACATAAATTTAAAAAATCATTTAATCAAACTTTGGATGACCTTCTGCAATTTATATTCCAAGCAACTCTCACGTTTCCCAACTAGAACAAAAAGAAAAGAAAAACGTAAAATGGGTTGCTACTCTGCATGAAGCTAGGTGGAATAGGGACACCCCATGCGAAATTGAAAATTAAAATTTATGATTGCGTTAAGGTGTTAAGGCATTGCCCGTGGAGAAATTACAGAGACGATATACAGCAAAGTTTAGAAATAATGCTACGAATTATGCGATAGAACATATTTTTTCTTTTACTTTCCACCTCCGTCATATACATCGAAGCGTTTGTATGCAAAAGTGTAAATTTTAGAGCTCGGGAAAGCTCTTAAAGGCGGAAGCAAGGCCGTCGCACGTTGGGGCTTCGTTCGAGCTCAATCGAACGCGAAGACAGAATTAAAGCGGAAACAGGTTTCAGGCAATTTAAACCTCATGCATGTTAAGCATTCTGCGAGACTGAATGACAAAGAGCACTTTGATAATCTCTTTCACCGACCAATGACTAATCAATTAGACTCCATTCTATTGCTTCCGCAGAGCACTTAATAAAAATGACAGATTTAGCATCCAATTACTCAATTAACAATTAATTCTAAGCCCGAATCAATTTGAATTTTAAGTTCCTTATGTAAGATCAGAAAAATAAGAGAGAATTGTTTTAGCAATATTAGTCGGACTAAGTCGATATGTTCTCTCGCTCCAGTAATTTTAGTTGAGCTCTGAGTTTCGATTTAACTGAATTAAGACATCACGGCTTAACCCACTATAAATTCATTGAGTTTTTCTTCCATTTCCTCTTGCATTGAAAAGTGAAGGATAAAAGCATTTGAAGGAACTTTTTCCAAGTAGTTTAAAGTAATCTTAGAATAGGCGAAAAGTTTTTTATTCTCTTGAATGTTCTGAAAAAATTGTCTTACGCAAGATTTTTGCAAGATTACAAATCAACATAAAATCACAGACTAGTGATGGGCATTTCCGAGTATTATTATGGAAATTTGTTTCTTTCTATCTCTATAAATCTTTATTAATGTAATTTTCCGATATATCGAACTTATGTCTGAACAATCCACAATCTCATAAACAAACCCCATCATAATACCGTCCACTTCAATTTGCCTCAAAGCACCCCAAGCAACCTCTCCCTAAACATTTGATCCACAATACCTCTCCCCTTTATGATAATCCGTTCACCATAAAGCCATAATCTATCCTGTATAGAATACCTTGCTCTCTTTTTTATTAAGATTTACAACCTTTGCACCGATATTACTCAAAACACTAAGCTACAAATTCCCTTTTATTATACATCAATATTTCCTTTTTGTTAAATCTAAAATAAAATAAACATAAAAAAAAGAAATAAATATCATCACATCAAAAGTTTTGAGTAAAATTCGTGCAGTCCACTCATTCAGCTTTTTTCATTGATACAAATTGAAAAAAGATGTATGATGGGTAAGCTTTGAGCTGAAAAAGTTAATACTAGTGGATAAGCAATTTCTAACCAGTACCTCTATTACTCCATATATTCTCAATTTTGAAAATGGAGTTGAAAACTTAAAGTTACCATAAAGCATGTATTACGTTTCGTATAAATGTACTAACAGAAGTTCGTTTTACTAAGAGTGGTTCATGGAAACTGTCCAGAATGCGAATTTAATATTCCCGCGATACTAATCTACGATTACTTTTCCTGCTTGCAGATCTCTATCTCAAAATGAGAGTGGAGTTCATTCCCGACCACAATTTACGAACTATCGGGAGTTCGGAAAAATGCGAGAGACAGGATCTTATCGGACGAGTTCGAAGGCGCTTGGGCGAGTGTGTTCAGTGCGCGTAAGAACAGAACTTCCTACTTTCTAGTTTGTGATCGATCGTCAAAAACTACCAGCGAGACGGTCACGTAGACGGAGTTGACAGTAAGTGAGATATGTGAACAGATAAAGCAACCAAAAGAAGAACAAAAGGGGAGAGAGAAGATTAAAGAACCACGAAATAAAGGAATATAGGAAGAGAAAGGGGAAGAAATAAGAGGTAAGGAAGAATAAGGTGAACAAGGATACAAAGAAGAATAAGAAAACCTGAAAGCTGACAAGAATAAGTAAGATATAAGAATAAGTACGAAAATAAGGGCACATGTCAGGAGTTGTTTTCGATATGGAGATCGTGAGACGCACCAAATTTATATCCTGTTCGAACTTTGATAAGAACAAAGTACCTGTGCTCGAAACTAAAGCAAAATTCATGTTCCTGCTCGGACCACAAGGACGAATTTGATTTCCCTTTGATTCCGATCACGTTTTGAACCTCGGAATGAATCGCCTTAAGGAAAATCAGGAGATACCTGAGCAGATCGTACTAGCTCATGCGACAGATTTAGATTCTTAGAAGACAACAAACGTAACGAGAGTCAACATAATTGAAAAGTCAATATGGAATCAACGAAATTAGGTGGCCCAAATGCCGAAAGTCCAAGGTCTCACTCGCCTACACTCGCAAGTTACGTGATGACTGAAGACGGAAATATTGACTATATTATTAGCGATTATATGGAAAGACTCGGAACGCGCCTTAATATTCTTGAGACTGAGCTAAAGTACGCTTGGAGGGCACTTGATCTTTTGAGTCAGGAATACATTAAGATGTGGCAGCGTCTGGAGAAGTTGGAGGGTCTGTTGTGTGAGCAGCAGACTGTGATCAGTCAGTTGATCGAGTTTTACACCACGGGTGGGAACCATGATCGAGCCAGTACGGTTGAGGAGACTTTGGTGAACCAACAGAGATCCGAAAGTGAATTGGATGCAATTGAAAAAAGCCTGGGTGCAGCCATTGGTATTGAGGAAACTAGTGTGCTCAGGGAGAAATTAGCACAACAGGAGCTGGCGAGAATGCGTTGTTTGGCGCAGAATAATACTGTAACGGCTGTGGTTACTGACATACAAAGGAACGTGAGGAATTTGGAAGCCTTGGAAACATTGGAAGAGGAGGAGGGAAACATGCCTGACGAAGCGTTTTACAGGAGTTTAAACAATGCGTACAGAGAGGACCTCATTTGTGGGGATGCCTCGAGACCGACGTCACAGTTGGGGATGATATGGGAAGAGGCAGAGGAGGCGGAGGACAGTAACGGCAAGAAGGAAGTGGAAAGCAGTACATTCGCAAATTCTACAGCTCAGGAGAAGATTGGGGATGAAGAGCAGAAGCAGCAAACTAAAGAGGAAATTCAGCAGATGACGATAAAGAAGGGGGACGAGTTGGAGGAAGAAGAAGACGGGGAAATTTTCAGTGCGGCTGACTACAAGACTTACAGAGGAGATGAACCCTGTGTGAGCGAACAGGACCTTGCCCAAGTCTCTAGACTTAGTGCCATAGACAAAGTAGCCCTTGAAAAGCTCCAGGAACTCGATAGACTGGATTCGAAACTTCAGAAAGACTCTCAAAATATTATAGAACTCCAGTGCATGCTGAGGGACTCCCCGAAACGCCAGTATGCTACGGAGACTGAGGCTAAGTTAGTGGAAGAAGCGAGCAGCATAGACGAACAAATTAGAAAAATTTATGCAGAGCCGGATATTGACAGTTGGATGTATTCCAAAAGTCCGGGATCAACTGGGAGATCCATATCCAGGGTTAGCACGGACAGTGGCTTAACGACTGATGGAGACTTCACAGCCAGATCTTTATCTCCCAGGCTGTCTGGTACGTCTAGAAGCAACGTGGACTCGATGTCTTCAACGTACACTCCACCGAGGTTAGGCTACACTTCAGCTCTGCTTGAGAAAAGCCCAGAACCTGTTGTCCAATTGCCAATCGATGTTGGTAACTTCGCAAAAGGATATGCTGAGAATAAGGAATTAACTGATCTCATGGTTGAGAGCTTTGCAGCAGTGACGTGTGCTTCGCCAACGATTTACAATACAACGACGGATAAGGTGGCATCGCCAACTCCCTCAGGTGGAAGCATGCACAGTTTACATAGTACCCAAAGCATCCACAGCGTCAGAACTAGGCAGGATGGATATTTTGGAAGTGCTGCTAGGTTAAACTTGGACTTCCAAGAAAGTAGGACACCTCCAAGTCCCTCTCCTAGCTCGCCACCGCCACCAGCACCTCGCGATCCCTCAGAAAGTTTTCTTATGCCTGCTGTAGAACAAAAGGATGTGGATATTAAATGCGCTCAAAGTCCCAACTTCTTAAGAAATACCGAGAAAATGGTTGCCTTAGAACAGGGACGACTCAGCCCTCGTACTCCCCATTCACCAAAGTCGCCTCGGGTATCGCCAAAGCATTTGGCGAAGCCCAGCAGCGCGAATATCGTGGCAGCGAAATCGGATTCTGGTCTTTCATCAATGAGTGGGTGGAGTAGTCTTGATAAATCACCAAGTTCGCCTAAAAGTTCGATCACGAAAATGCTAACCTCCTACTCCTTAGATCATGGTAGATCATCACTGACTCAGACGACGCAGCCGATCAGAACGGCTAGTCCGATAGCTGCTATCCAGGAAACAAAAAGCTCAGGCATTACTCAGGAACCTTTGTACGATACTCCAGAAGGCAGGGATGCCTTACTCGCAGCTACGAGTCAGTACAATGCAGTAGTCAATCATCTATCATCTCTCACTTCAATCAAGACTCCCATTATTCAAGATGATTACAATTTCGTGCCTCCGCCAGCTCCTGGTGCATCCACCTGTCAGAGTCCAAAGAAGCGAGGACGTCAGCTTAGCTTTGATGAAGGTACAATTGAAAGCACTATGGACTTTCTTTATAGATCAGAACAACCAGCAATATATTCGGTGGCAGGTAGCAATCGGACCCAAGCGTTAGCTCATGTTTATACCAGTGGTGCAGGAACATATGGACCTAGAACAACAACTGCCGGATACTATCCGGACGCGATGGAACAATTTGCAAATTTTGAAACATATAGTGCCTCTCAATACGCTGACACGCAACCAACTGCTGGATTATCACATGGAAAAAAGCCCCCAACACGTGCTATGTCTTATGGAGACTCAATGACGAATGCGGAATATAAAGCTGCCATGTATCGGAATATGTTTCCTACTGGAAATATAACAGATGCTCTGTCCTATTACCCAACTAGTGCAAACCTCCCAAGAACTGAAACTGAATCTTCCTGGCTCAACTCGATGGAGGGCCACATACCCCATGATTCAACCTCTTCGAGCATCAGGTCGATAACTTCGGAAGGAAGTTACACGCAGAGTCAGTACGGAGACAGAAGATATCCGCAACCACCTGCCTATCAATCACCTCAGTATCATCACAACTATTTAAATCAAAACTACGCACAAGCTTATCAACAACAGTATCAGCAGTATCAAATGAGTCAGCGCCTCGCTGCTACTGAAAATGCACAATTGGCAGAAGGTTACCAGAGACAATGGCAGAGAGAGCATCAGTACTCCCAGGATAACGAAACCAAAAAGCCGTCCCAACAACAAGGAGAGTTTTATGATGCATCAAGCGTCATAGTTTCTCAATCAGGGTATATTAGTATTTCAGCAGACATTAAGGACCACGAGTTAGAGACTAATAAGCTGTCAAAGAAAATAAGAAGAGGCTCGTCGCTTAAAAATGCTATGACTTCGATGAGCAATTGGCTTCCGGATCTGCATTTGCCCAGGAGACACAGAAGTCAGTCTTTACCAGGTGGAGTTCAACGAGATGACCTTGAAGAATCACAACAAGAAGCCTATGCTCAGCAAAGAGCAGAAGTCATGACAAATAGAGGTCGAGGTCGACACTCGGCTGCTAGGAAGAAGAAGAAGAATTTAGTTTCCACCGTATCTGGAATATTGCAGAAAGCGAAAAGAAGAAACCACCAGTCATCTCAGTCTTTATCAGATCCAGAACAATCTGAAACTGAGTGGAGCAGTGGGAGACAAAGTGGCTTATCGGAAGATGAAGACAGTGTACTCTCCGATGTTAACCAAGATCCACCTTTTTTCGCAAAAGTTAAATCCAGCAGTACCAAGAGGAAGCCACCACCACAACAACAAATCATTTCTCAGCAACAGCAACTTACACAACAGCAGCAACAACAGCTACAACAGCAGCAGATGCAGCAGCAGCAACATCAGCAGCAACAACAACAACAAACGGTTCATCAGCAACCCCCACTTACTGCGCAACAAAGAGAATACCTACTTCAACAACAACAACTCTTACAAGAACAGCAGCAGGCACTGCAACAGCAAATTCAACAACATCAAGAACAGCTCCAAAAGAAAGTTGCAGAAGAGCACTGGTTGATGGAGAAAGAGAATGAGCAACGGAAATCTGAGTTAAGCGAAACTGAACTTTCAGACCAGGTATGTGGTGTAGAAGAAGAAGCTTCGGGCAAGAGTACTGGTTCTGGATCAGGAGGATCTACCATATTTCCTACTGTAGGCGATATCAAAAAGTCTACAGGTAGCTCTGATGAAGCGCCAAATGAAAAAGCTCCTAAGATGCCACCAGTTACCCTCATGGGAGCGAGCATGGAGTTTGCTGTATCTAGAGCGCTAGGAAAATATCGACAAAGACAGTCCTCCACAGTCTCAGATGAACCAGGAATGAATGATGATGGAAGTATCGACAAAAAGTCTGACGAAGGTAATCAACAATCATTAGACGCAAACTTTGAATTCCAAGAAGATGTTTCTGAGAAAAGTGAGAAGAGCGAGAAATCTAATGGACACAAGGCTCCAGAATTGGTAACCAGCATTTCCGAAGAAGCACCAACCTCTGAAGGTAGTCCATCTACCTCGAGCACAAGAGGCTATGGTCCTCCGGTGGGCGGGAGCGCCCGTTTCCTGCCCAGACATCAGCAATCTTTAGAGATACCTTGGGGAGGATCTCGAAGTGGAGAAGGAGATGAAGACAACCGAAGTACTCATTCCTACAGAAGTACGTCTCGAGTTTCTTCAAGACGTCAAAGTACTGAAGACTCAATTGACTCCGAGGATGAGTGGTACTGCTACGAACTGAGAAAACTGGAGGAACTCGAGAGACAGTCACAAGTCGAAATAGAGATGGGTGAGGTTCTAGTTGAGGTTCCAGAAGAAAATGAGTCTTACAAACCAGACGAGGACGTCAAGGAAAGAATGTCGTTCGTCCTTCGAGAACTTAAACTCAAAGCAAGACCTAAAGAGGAAGAGGAGGAGAAGAGGGATTTGATGAAGGAAGAAACTCGCACAATCAAGATGAACGGCACAATCATAGGAAGAGATCCTCGACTTCAGAACGGGGAGAGACATCGTGATGGTAAGCCTGTCCCCAAAAAGAAGCCAATCGAGAGTATCGAGTCGGTTTTCGCCAGAGTGACAGATTACCACACTTGGGCCCACGAGGAAGAGGCGAAGAAGGAGAAGAAGACCATTCCTATGGAAGAAGGTTCTTCAGGTGAAACCTCCGGACCTGACAGTCCGGTGCACTCCATGGACGAGGAAGAGGATGAGATGCAGAAAGACCTAGATGAGCACGAGTCTCGCAGGAGCTCCAGTGGTTCCACCCTCCGACACGGTGAGAAGCATCTTCAGGGCTCCGACTCGCTGTCGCGTGAAGGTAGCGTAAGTGTACCACCTAGTGAGGTCTCAGTCAGTATCCCTGGTGGCTGGGATTCTGAAAGCACTGTCCTTGAAGGCGAACGAGATGGTGCTGGTAGCGCCGAAACCGGTACCACCGCCACTCTGAGTCTTCCCAAGATCAAGATCGACTCATCATCATGTGGGAGTTCCGACACTACCCTGAAGGAAGGCCAAGTCAGTCCAGGTCCTCCCGGATCTAAATGGAAGCTCCTTAAGGCGCTTAAGGAACGGAAGGCAGAGGAAAAGCTTAAGGAGGTTGAAGATGCCTCTAAAGAGGCTGCTGCCCTTACTCAGGGACCTACGGCAGTGAGTATCATGATCAAGTGAGGGCACGATTCCTTCTGTAAAGTGTATTCGAGATTTGGTGGATGGGTTAAGTAAACTTCCATTTTGCAATTATTTTAGCCTAAACTTTCAACTTTCACTGTCAACCTCGAGCTTGAATTTGATCACCTTTTTCGTTGGAGAATCTTGAGCTTCATCAAAATCGAATACACTGTACGACGAAACCTACGAATTTATCAAACAGTCAAACATTACCGAAAGAGTCAATATTTCACGAGCGAGGGTAATTCCTAGTCGATTAATCGACTAACTGAACATTAATCAGATTTATCTGTCATGTAATGTATACAATATCCTCAGATGTAAATGCGAAGGAACTAGTCAATTTAAGAACACCAGAGACGTTTCGGCAACGGTCATCACTAAAAATTTGTTACCGAAAAAGCGATGTTTCAGGATAAGCATCCATCGGTGCTGCGGCTCTTACATAACCGTATCGATAAGTGCGCGCTAGAATTAAAATTAGGTGGTGCTTTACAGTTAATACGCTTTAAGGTAGAATTAGTCTTCTTTCACCTGGATGTGACTGCGTGATCATTTGCTAGAATCGACCAAGTAATAGGATTTAGCTGACGCATTTATTAAGACAAGTGTACACGAAATTGTGTTATGTAAGGTGAACACAATTATTACGCAATGTTAAAGTACGTGTACATTTCCTGCTTATATAGAATCAAACTTCCCAGGAACCGATGATGAATTAATTAACCCTAAACACATTCACACTGTAAATCAGCCATGCGTCACTAAGCGGGAACCTAGTGCCATAGTTGATTTCAGAATAAGCGGATTATTAATTACAATTCATCCGTAATCACGCAAATATTCACGCCTCAGTGAAATTCGTTTCGAAATAACGTTACAGGAAGAAGTACTTTTTCAATCATGATGGAAATTTTTATGATTGAGATTAAAAGGGAACAAATTTTTTAAAAAATCAAGTCGCAGTCACCTCCAATCAATTCATTCGTGCACATCGAAATCACTCGTTCGTTATCACACATATCATTAAATTCTGATGCCCATAATCGCATATATATATATATTAATGCACACTTTTACAAAGCACTCACTCCTCTTTATCAACATTCACACGTCACGATCATATCAAATCGATATTTCACCTAGAGTAAGTCATCGTACTTTGTACTTTCGTCTTTCATCTGGTTAGGTCCAATTTTTTTGCACGAGGAAATTAATAATACTATATTACGTCCTAAAGTGAATCATAAGTTATTAAGCAATATTTAATACAAAACATACAGACCAATTCGCGGAGCTTCATGAATTTTTGCACCTCTTTGGTAACATACCACGTTTTCTATTAATACTTGGAAAAAAATTCTAAGCTTGCTAATATTTTATAGGTCTAATTGTAAGCCTATACTCTACTGATGGAATATCAAGGGCCTCAGTTTTGTATTACTTTTTCTGCAGTTTAGTCTTTTATACGATTGCGGAAAGACTAAATCGAATCCCGGTTCGAGGACCGTAGACAATACCTTCGATTTGTAAAAGCCAACGGAAATCAGTGCGCAGACAACTAAGGGAAACAAATTTCAACATTTTTGCAAACGTTTCTCGAAAACTCGGTCTCGCTAAACTTTCGATAAAGAGCACGTGCTTATTGAATCCGAGGGGAACGGGTTTACTGGCCAGATTTTATGGCAAATCTCTTCGTGACAAAACTTCCAATGAAAGACGGGAATTCGTATACAAGTAGGTACAGATAGGTTTATCCAGTTAAGGTAACTTTCCCAGAGTGCACTATACTACGGGTAGAAAGAGCACTCGTAAAACCTATCGATCGTCGTTTCGATGAGTGAATTCGACAACTATTTATGCATCGATTGAAGAGATGAATTAGCTGTTATTCGCTGAATGAAAATTATTTAGCGAAACCAGATTTATCAGAATTAAAGTGTTTCAAATTCGAAACATTTTTATGCATTTACTGACTAAAGTTTCTATCGCAGTGAGAAAATAGAAGTGAAGTCATCAACTGGTTGAAATACAGAACAAGCTTGCTTCCGTATATCCAAAGACTTGCAAACGTAGTATTCTAATTAAGATAGGAATTAGTAATGTGAGTGGTTCGGTGTTAGGCTTAGGATAAGGAATTGTACTTGTTGACGACGGGATGATAAAGAGCAACAGGTGACATATTAATTTAATTTCCCTTTCCATAATGTAGTACTACATTTATTTTCCAACAGTCGTATTTTTCCTCTTCGACAATTTTTTTGTGATAAAAACTTTGGAAAAGATTCCTGTAATGGTTATTGAAAATTATTATTCGTTGATTTAACGTTTTTTTGGACTTCCTCTGCTATGATGATTTATTCCAAACTCGGTAACTAGTTTAAAGTTTCAAATATATTTTAAAGAATTTAAATCCATGTAAATTTATCAACTACTTTACTTAAAACAACCGAACTAAAGCGACAAGGCACGTGTTTTCCAGAAAATTAAATTTAAAATTATTGCACAGCTTTCTCTCAGTTGAGTGAATAATTTGAGCATAATTGAAGTTTTTAAAATGTTATACATCGTAAAAATAGTACATTGTTTCCTTTATAGTTTCATAAACAGGTTTATTCAGAATATTCCGCAGTGCGTGTCTTTCCTCTAATTTACATAAAGGTATGTGGGTTCGCTGAGGAATATTTGAATGAAATGCACTAATTATGCGCTCGTCTCATAAATTCTATTTTCATAATTATGGGCTAACGAGTAGTAAAAGCATTTCGAGGGAATTAGAAAAAAATAATAGAAAAAATTAAAGAATAAAAAGGAAGTTGCAATTCAACAATTTTTTATATATATAATAGAATTTTGAGAATATTTTTCTAAATCAGGTTATTGGAACCATTTTTACGAATATTTCAAGAAAGGAATAATATTGTAAAGCATGGCACAAGTTCAATCATAAATATTGTCAAGTTTTAATAAAATGCGGAGCAAGAAATCGACGGTACTTCGTCCTCTTTGAATTACCAAGAGGAAAAATACGACGAACCACCCGTGAGGTCGCATAAATTAATTATCAATGCACCATTACTTATAATTTTGAGCAACCAAAAGTAATAGACGGCATGAATGACCCTTGAAAGTAAAACTCGTAAAGAAAAAGAAGCGCAAAAGACGATGGGATATTAATTATTCCTACCATTTCGCACTTTTATATCATAAAATTTGAACCTAAAATTTTAACATTTTTTTAAAGAGCCTAACGATATAAAATCCTCAATTTTTCCTCAATTATTAGAGAGGTAGAGCTAGAGTCGAAAATGACTGACAATTTCTTTATATTTTAGGATTTAGAGATTATAAGTAGGAATAGGAAAAGAAACAGATAGTATTAATAATTTTAGGCAGTAGATTTCTAAGCCCAGTAATAATTTTTCGTCAGAGTATTTTATCTTATTTTTAAAACTAGGTTGACGTAAGTAGCAGGTAGATCTTTTTTAAGGTGTTCAGACTCCTCTGGTTCTGAGCCTTCGATTAATCTCTGGCCGAACAACACGTCCAAGCATTTTCTCGAATATGTCGTAAAAAAAAAAACTTCCACTGTCGCATCAGTTGAGAGCTTTCTAAGAGAGTTCTCTTGGTAGTATAAACGTGAGAATAAGACTCCTGAAACTTTAGATACGAAGAATAGTGCAATTCAAACTTTGTCACATAAACCCGACACGTTCGAGTTTATGAACGAGATTCAGACATACCAAGTGGTATGTAAATCTGTAAGAAGAACACTCACATTTGGAAATTTTGTACCCACGTGGTAGCTCAGTGTCAATTAGTAAGGTAGTCAACATTTTCTTGGTGCCGCTTTCAAAAATTAGGTTAAGCTCTAAGTGATATTTAAGACTGACTCGAAGGATCTTCTTCTAAAATATAGATCAATAAACGGTATAAATCCGATCGGGAAAAGGCTTTAAAATTAAAACCATTTTGTAGAATTTTTATTTTT
>JAUEJJ010000046.1:14545865-14559151 GCA_032164275.1 Synergus coniferae
AATCGCAGTAAATGCATATTTAGATGCACAGGCACATGTTCAGGTGCAAATGCAGCCTAACTTGCGACTGCTGGAACGCAAAATATATACGTAGATACATGAAGGGTGTAGCCACGAGTTTAGAATTATATGAGTTCAAAGTTGAAAATGTATGCATTTGTATGCTTCCGCTAACATTGTGGATCTGCATAACTAAGCAACTTTCCTTTGTCTTTGACCTAGATTACATTATTTTTAAAGTTAATCATTGACAATGACTTAATCATTTAATCATTTGATGACTTGCCCTACATATTCTTTCATTTAGTGAAAAATTGGTCAATTATTTTTTCACCATATAGAGGAACATAGGAGGGTCAGTTTTTAGGGTATCGACTGTTTTAAAGAGAAAAATTTCTTTTGAAATAAGCATCAATCATGCCCGACATGTAAATACGTATAAATACTGACGGAATTAAAAAGTCAATTAGGAATATTACATCGAAAAAAAAAAGATTCGAGAATAAATGAACGTCGATGTTTGACGCCCGTGGATCGATAAACCCACCGATGAAATTTTACATAAAAGATTCTCTTTGTTAAACTGTGGTCGATACCAAACTACAAGGAAGAATTATTAAAGTATCAAGGGACAGTTCATAATGGAACTATACCCCTGGGTTCGATAGCTTCAAAAGCGATCAAAGTTCAAAGACTTGTTTTCAATGGAATATAAATTCGATGCAGATTACTATCTGCAGAATTTATCCAACATTTCGGATTTTGAAAAGTTACATTTTCTTTTCTATCAAGTTGATATCAGTCACAATTTTTGGGGAGAAAATTTTATGGTAAATGGATGTCTGAGATTGACGCGAATACACTTAATCATACCTTCATATCCACGTTATCATCATACATCATCATACACGTCATATCATTAACGAAAACTTTCATCGATCGATGTAAAACAGCGAAGATTACTAAGGCTTTCAACCTAGAATTAGAATCAGCGAAGTTTAGTGATGTATTAAACGTTAGAACGTTGTTAAGGCCTAATGCATAAGGACAAATATCAGTACTGAGTAAGAATTAAATAGCCGATGTTTCGTTGTTAAGTAATGCTTGTCAGAAATATACTCGCGAAGCGACGCTATTGATAGATACTACATATATATTTACTGAGTTATATTCTTCTCGCTTTCGAGGGCGTCTCGGTACAAGAAGAAATGAAGAGCCGAGCAAATATTTATCAATCCAGAGGTCACGGGCAGTCCCAAGAAAATCCGATTTTGCTTATTCGCCTCTAATTCGTGAGCTAGACATCGACAATGACTCTGAAATTTAACCAAATTTTTTTTATTTTTAATCAAACAAACGAGTGCTAATTAAAATGAATTTCCTTAGTTACCTAATCCAGTGTTTGTTACTGATTTCAGAATTTGTTGGTTTTTCTTTTTAAGCTTTTTGAAGTAACTTGAAGTTTCGAGAAATTTGAATAATTAGAAGAATTTAAGAAGTGGGTGGGTGATGGGAGTTTGCAATTTAAAATGGGTCGCGTTACTTCATCAAAATTAATTATAGTAATAGTGAACCGAGGGAAGAATAATAATCATGAAGTGGCTCTTTCTTTTTGAACGAGGCGCTGTCGACGGTGTTAATTATCTGCGATGGAATAACCGACGACAATGTCGTTTCCAATACTGTCTCAAGAAGGCAAACGGCGCTACCTGCGGATGTATCTCTAAATACTTATTACACTTGTTACGCTATCGATAAGTTTATATTATACATCTATCGTAACAGATTTACGAGTATTGTACGTGATATATTTATAGAAGCTGTTATACACTGTCTCCACTTCCATTTCTGCATTGATCTTGCGAACGACTTCATTTCAAACAACGAAAATTTGGAGAGGAAAATGGAAAACGTCAGAAGGAAGAGAGGAAGAAAAGTTTGGAGGAAATGTTGCACCAAGAGGAATTGGAGAGGAGAGGAGAAGAATGAAGAAGATTGGAAGAAATGAAAAAGAAGATGGAAGAGAGAAGAAGAGGAAAGGAAATAGTACAAAGAAGAAATAAACGAAGAAGTGTTGAAGAGCAAAGGAGCAGGGAAGAAGAGTAGAAGATAGAAAAATGAAGAGAAGACAGAAGACAGAAGACAGAAGAAAAAAGACAGAAAAATACTATACAATACAAGAATACAAAAAAGAAGAAAAGTGAAGAATGAGGAAATCAGCAGATCGAGTCGGTGTTGTTCAGACGTTTTTTTTTCTTCTGGAGAAAGGAGAAAAGTATCGGGCTGATTAACGGTAGTTGAAGTCCTAGAGCCATTGTCTTCAAACATTGATTGATGGAAAGCAGAAAAGGAAATGATGATCGTGAGAGAAAAGGATGGTTTTGAGAAAAAGTGCTGATTCATCCTCGTTTCTAGATTCGAGATTGCTGAAATAAATGAAGAAAAAGAAGAGAGAAGAAACGAAAAAAAGAAAAGTAGCTGTGAGCAACTATCTTCAACCCGAGAGAATGTAATCCGTACTAGTTGTATTCGGGAGAAAAGGGTAAATCGCATGCTTGGATGGAAAAGGATGTGGAATAATCGTTAGTAGAAAGTCTTCCTTTTTCTTGTTTTAACTCTTCCATTGGGGTCACATCTTTCAAAGACAGACATGCGATTTTCCTATTTGCCATTGTCAATTTTGTGGACCCTTCCAAACTCGATGTAACTAAACTTTAAGAAAGGTGCGTGCGAATAGAGATACTGTTAGGGACAAAGCATTGTGCATGCACGGCGACGGAAGCTTAAAAAATATCGGGATGTCACCGTCGAAGCCTTTTAGAGTTGAAAAATGGTACTTAGTTTAACGAATGCTAAAGACTTTGAACAGAAAATGAAATTTAAGGTGTAGAACATTTATTTAAATGAGCTTCCGTAGACGTGACACTTTGGATAAAAATGTACCTTGTTTTTTAATTTAAGTGTCGTTCGCAAAACCAAAACAAAACGCATTTTCCTCTTTGTTCGGGATTGTTACTAGCTTGTTTTTAATAAACTTATTTTTTTGTTTGTTAGAATGGCAGCGGTCCAGGAGGAGAATCCGGAGGGAGAGCGAATGGGTGAGTACTAGTTTTTAATTAACTCGTTAACGTTACTCCATTTAGAAACGTTGGAAAATAATAACACATACTTTTAAGATACAGAGATAGGAGCAAAAGAGTAATTTATAATAAAAGAGGTAGAGATTTCTTCTTCACTTTAAATTTTCAAATAGCGGGTGACTAAACTGTTTTCAATCCTTTTTTCTCGCTTTGTGATATTCCCAGCAGGAAGTTCTCAAGATCCACTTTTCGTGTAGCGTAAGAAGAAAGTCTGTCTGAGAAAGAAGGAAGCGTTCAAAAATAAAAAAAATATGATGACGGATTTGCCGAGACCGAGGGAAGATTGCTTCCGAACATAGTGACCTTTTCATGAGCTTTAAATTCGAATCGATTTAAGCAAAATTTTACTTCACTCTTAGAAAGATTTATTAAAGCAAAAAATATCGTAGGGGTCAGTAAACTCAAGAATAATTAAAAGATCTACTCACAGTTATAATCTAAATAAAAAAATAGCTTTTTTATCAAAGCAATCGATTTTAACTCATTTTATGGAATTTATAAATATACTTAGAAGAATAGGAAGCCTGAAGTTATGAAATTTTAAAAGGAGAAAATATCTCTAGTATCGGAAACTCGATTACAACCCCCAATAAAGTAAAGTAGCTTGATTAAAAATCAATAAGTGAAAATGATATTGGGTATAAAATCAAAATGCTACTATTCTAAGACAAATCTTTATTACTCATTTATAGCATTAAACTTGTTAACGCCTTTTTAAAAAGTTGAATTGGTCGTAATTTTTTTCTTCATGGAAATGCTAATTAATCAGGTAATGAAATTAGAATATAAATGTAAAATGAGCTGCTAAATTGATAAAAGAGAACAATTCTACTTATTCTTTCTGAACTCTAATAGAAAACCTGAGTCTATAGCCCCTCGGGCTCATTCGTGCAAAGGGTTTTATTTCAAATGAAGAAACTTTCAGCGAACGATTTTTTTCTTTAGGGAACAAATGAAAATCCTGGAGTGTCAGATGGAGAAGAATTTCTTATGTTAGAAGGGTCGATGGGGCAAACGTCCTTTAATTGTCTAGAAAAATTTTTCAAAAAAAAAAGTTCTTCATTTCATCACATGACAAAGAAAATATACGTAATCCTAAATGGTAGATTAATATGGAACTGGAATACTGAATAACAATACTGTTAAGAAATCTTTAAGTATTTTTATTTGCATATATTAAAAAGTGGGTTTCCATCATCTATGTGGGGTAAAATGTAAATGTTTCTAAAGACAGAAAGTTTTGAATAATTCAAACTCCCGTGCCGTGAGAGGAAATACGACAAAAGTCGACAGGGTCTTAAAATCTTGGGAAGCTCGTATCAGAATTGAGGCATTCTTCAATTCTTTTCCCTTCCTTTCTTCTTCATTCAACTAAATAAAACCAATGCGGAAGAAAACGTTCATTCATGGTTTGATATTTCACAAATATTCTTTCAGATATCCAACTTTATATTCCATTTTACATATACGTTCAAGTCTCTCAATATGGAAATTCTATTTTCATGGAAATAATGTTTATAAAACATAAATTTCCTATCTGATTACTAACTTTCGTGCATATAAAACACAGGATCCTTTAAATCTTTTTCGTTATCTTTTATGATTCCTAACATACTTCGCGATCAATTTCTGACTTTGATGTCCATCAAGTAATAACTTTTTCTTCAGTCAATTCTCATAAAAACTTCTTAACGAAAATATTCAGTAATCAGTCGATCAAAATATTCTTACACGGAATAATTCAAGGAGAAATTTAAAATGAACATAAAAAGGAATTTATACACGCAATATTTAAAATAGTCCATGTTTTGTAATTATCTTCCTTCCAATAATTAAAATGTCCCATGAAGTGCACGTGGAAGTATACAACTTTACGAATAAGGGTGTAAAACCTGATCGTAAATTCAAACAATTTCAAATTTTTTTTCCCAGAAATGTTCTTTTGTCCATGTAATCATGAAGCTAAATTAGCCAGATGTTCGTATCTAGGACAACAAAACGTTTACTGCCTAAAAACATTTGTTTTTACTAGCATTTTCTTGCATTCTGTGGAAACAAGTAACCTCGACCTCATTAGAAAATACACACTAAAGCAAAAGCTGCAAAAAACGTAAAAGAATTTAACAAATATAAAATTGATACAAATTTTATCAAGAAAATTTTAAATATGTCTTCTATTTCGTTTTGTAAATAAAAACTCATTCAGAAGAGACTAAAATGTGTGAGAACCTCGAGAAAATCTTATTTCTGTAACTAACATTTCTGTTAGGAGATGAGTTTGAAATTCAATTCGAGAGTTCGATTAGTTTTAATCCACTTCACGTCGGTTCTCGCTACCATCTACACAGTCTCCATTATTATGATCCCGGTAAACAAACCTGATACTATTAATCTGTTTGTTCAACTTTGTAAACAAAAGTTTGTCATCCCTTGCCTTAAACAGCCAAGAAGCCATAACTCCTTAAAAGTGATTTATAAAATTGAAGGAATTAAAGTAATTGTAATAATAATTGACTTGTTATGAAAACCATAAGTATTGAATCCTTTTTACTTTATAAAAAGCACTTTATAATTAAATTTTATTTTAGATTACTTTACCAATTGTAAATTTCAATTGATGCCAGAGATGTAGTAATTTTGTGCATGGTTTGAATTTAAAAACATAGATTTAAAAAGAGGGAGTAATAATTTGAAAAATGTAATTTTTATGTCGATTTACTTGTTTACAGAATATGCAAAGTTTTAAATTGTCTACTATCTATTTATTAAATGTTTGACCCTCAACAAACGTTGGGATAATTATAAAAAAAATATTTATAACTTATTTATAATTTATAAAAATTTAAATCCACTTGTGAGTAAAAACGAGAAGTTAATTAGTTTCTATGCACTTTTTTCAGGCATCCAGGAGATAATCCCTTCTACAGCAATATCGACAGTATGCCGGACATTCGACCACGCCGGAAGTCGATACCATTGGTCTCCGAGTTGGTAGGTAGCCGATTACCTGTTATCCTCCAACTCTATTGTTTCTATTGCTTGAACCGTCTATATTCATCCGAATTAATTACCGAGTGGAACAATCACTATCGCAGTCGTTATCGCGCGTCATCAGCTTCACCTTCAACTCGTCAAATCGAGAGAACTGACTCTCCGAGAGAAACTTGAACTGTACATTGCACAAACTCTCTCAATTATACGAAATTGAAACTGGGAACGTTATCGGGACTTTATACCACCGTTTAATTAGTGAGCTGATTTATTTTAATTAATTTGGTGATAAGCACCGAGACTCGCTTAAATTTATCCTATATGGTGACGTCATAAACACCAAATGTGTCAAATGTTTTTATTTTTCACCAATGCAAGTGGTGAAAGCTTTCAAGTCCAAATGCCTGAGAGATTCACATAAGGAGTCTTTGATCTTCAACCTCGAGGCATACCAAATACAGGTCTTCTTTCAACATCATTATGCCGAATTTGAAAGACTGAATAGCAGCTTCCAATTTACTGGAAACCAGGTTAATCCTCTTTTCTTCGGATAGCTCTTTTGCAAGTTTCTATGTCATAAATTCGTGTAAAAGATTTTAAATTAAAATCTATTGAATAGGATGTAAAAACTTCTCTGAGAAAAGTCTGTAGCTTTCGTTATTAAATTTTTTTGAATGTTTATGAATATAAATCCTTTTTTTTTATGGATATATGAGAGTTCAAATTCTCGCAGAGTCAGTTCTACTGTAGATTCTCGTCGTGAAGAAAACATTCGAACAGGAAAATATTCTCCTTTGTATATCTTGTATTCATAAAAAATTCCATCATAAAAATTACCTCTAGGAAATATTAATAACACTTTCACGCATTTTCAGCGTCTTGTTCCCCATTCTATTCCAGTTAGTCTGCATCCCGAGTATTCTTTCCCCCATTATATATTTTCCTGACTCTTATTTCCACTCCTGCACTCTCACAAGCTCAACCATTTAGAAAAACTCTTTTTTATTTCCCAACTACGCCAACGCAAAACACAAGAAGATTTTTTCCATTCGCTGACTAACGAGAAAACAAAGGGAGGATATTTTCGTTTTGCTTTTTTCTTTTTTTTTTTTTTTAATTCTTGCGGAAGACGCGCGCGACCGCGACGCACTGTTTCGCGAATTGGAAGTTACATATGTGTTCTGGCGAAAAAATTTAACTACGCTCGAGCGCAGTTGACAATTATAGTATTAAATTTCCTTTTTTCAGAGGTAAATGAATATGAACACAACGAGAAATTGAGATGCGCTCGAGAGTGGTAATCACCCTGTGCATCGTCTTAATTTAATGCGTGTTTTACGTTTCAGTGTTTCAACGTACGATGGCGCACACTGTGGAAAAATAACGTGCGATAAATGTTGATGTTTTGCTGCACAAAGCGAAAAAACTTTTCCGTATTATTTCGATACATAAAGAGAATTTACAACAGTCAGTCATTGCATTTTCCTTTTTACACGTGCTTCAATATCGCGTTTTTGTTCTCACAGCCAATTTAAAAAGAATTTATCGCCGTTATTCACCTCCGCGTGCGATAATTATAAGGGAGGGGGGGGGGCGTTCATAAATTACTTTTCATAATTACTTCTCAATTAGAGAATTTAAAGGTGATTTATGTAATTTTTGGACCACCCCCAACACAAAAAATCTTCATTTTTCGCGTATAACTATTAATAATGTCAACAACAATAAGAGAGAAAGTAATAACCAGCTTGGTGCTAAAATTTTCAATCCGGCACGACCGGAAATTGACGAGCTCTGGGCAATACTTCCGGTACAGGTGGCTGGGTCGAAAAATACTGGAACCGAATAAATTTGAAATTCGAATTAGACCTTTCAATGTTAAAATTGCGTGGTGTTTGCAGTATGAGAGTCAATTGAAGCTTTTGGCATTTTGCCTTGCGCACTTGTACGTACATATGTATGTCCTCTTTTCACATGAATAGTTTACGGCATAAAGCTTTTCATTCCCTTTTTAATATATGTAAATATAACTTCATTTGATAATTTAATTTGCGTGAAATTAAGATGATAAATTCTGTAATTTTTAACATGGTTTTTTATTCTTTTTTTTTAATTCATCAGCAACAATTGACTCAAAAATATACATGCTTTGTTTTTATAAAAGTTCACAGATTTAGAAAATTTTTACTACAAATATTTGCAGTATATATCCACCAATTTCTATTTAAAAATAAAAATTCTTGAAATGTTTAATCCGTAAAAAAGTATTACGCTTTTTAGAAATCGTCCAAAGCTTCTATAAAATGGATAATAATCCAAAAACTCATCATTTTTATTGACAGATTCAAGCAAAACTACATAAAAAGTCGACATTGAACAATTTTTTTAAAGTCACATCATTTTTAAGTTAGAACCATTTTATAGATCGATTTTTTTATGCTTTTCTGATATTTGCGACATACTATTATATTTATTACTTTTTTATTATTCGTGACCCTTTGTGTATTTTTTTCCTAGTATATGAATTTAACAGTTAAAAAGAGGTTTTTTTCTTTTTTAAGTTATACCTGTTTCCAACATTAACTATAAAATTTTGAATAGCTTTTTTCTGGCTCTTTTTGCTGCTTCGATTATACAACAAATTTCATGAGTTTTATTGAACGGTTAAATAAAATTAATAAAAATCACGCAATTGTTAATAAATTAGTGTTAATGGTGACCTACATGTTAGAACGGTAACTCGGTCAAGCCACTTGTTCCATTTAGGATTTGCAATTAAAAAATAATTGAAAGTTCCTTAGGGTGCATAATTATCATTGCTAAATTACATCTCTATATAATTTATAACTGATGAAAAAACATACAGATATATATTTATTCCACGTGTTTTCCTGAATTTACTCTGAACCACATTTCATTAAATTGAAAAAATAAGTTTCACGAATATTAAAATAATTTAGTTCCTCCCTTAGTAGTTTAATTTTATGCACCCCTTGGTACTTTGCAAATTAAGAGGAGATTCATTTATGGCCCACAGTTTAAATGTTTTTTGTCAAATAATTACATGACGAGAGACTATTTATAATAAAAAAATATTGATTACTGCTCTAGAAAGAAAAATGAAATATTTTTAAGTTTTACTTTCAAATCTAAATAAAATTGAATTCAATGAAAATCAATAAAAAAAATTCTCTCCTCGTGTATATTCAGCTTCTCTCGTCCTATTTCTATATTTCCCTGAATGTTCTGTGTCCGAAATCTACATATTATTGTTGTGTATCGTACCTTCGTCCTTTAAAACTGTGCCAGAACGTTCTCTCGCACAAAAGAATAACTTTTTAATGAAAATACCAGTCCCCACCTTCCCATGAAATAGATTACAAGTTGGTGATATGGAAAAAGAATTGTAACCACTAACGAGACTTTTATGAAAATATTTTCACAAAAATAATTTTTTCGAAAAAGAAAAGTATACATTTTTTTAAAATCAGGATAATTTTTACGGTGAAGTCTAGAGTTCAATAATTCAATTTTATAACTTATTTGTATAATATTAACTTCTTCTCAATTCAATCATCATCAACTTTTATCTACGGGTCTCAACCCTTCATTTATCAATCAAAAACCCATTGAAAAACGATGAAGAAATTAGAAATACAATCCCAATTAATCAATATTTCACAGTCGTTATTCAATGGTTGTGGACTGGAACATGTTAGACTGAACAGAAATTGGAAAATTCCATCATTAAATTCTCGTTTTTAAAAAAAACTTTTACTAAAACCAAACATAGTTGACAAATTTTAATTTCAAAAAACCCATGAACTAACATGCTCCTGGCTAAATGGAAAAAATCGAACCAATCTCGTTGGTATTCTGTCTTGACCAAAAAATCTGTTCCTCGTGTCTCCTTTAAATCGTCATACGAGATGCAAAGAAGATGAACTAATCGGCATATAATGCTATTCTTTGTTTGTTCTCTGTGGCGCCCGTTATTGTATCTACCTGAACACCTGAAAAATCACCTGAAAAACAAAACCACTCACTGAACCTCTCAAAAATCTCAAAACTCTACCTCCAGGTCTTGAAGGTACTAATTAAACGCCTTCTTAGCGAAATTAATTAGCAGCTTGTTCGCACGTCGCATGCGATTTTACATATTTATTCCATACCTTGTTAGTTCTACGTGTAATAGCCACAAGCTTTTCACTTTCAGACTAACTTTTTTCAAGTCTAGAATTCCAACGCTTTAATTTTACTTTCTCGCTGCTTTTTTCCTTGCACAGTTCAGATTGTGCAAGCAGACAATTTTTTACATCAAGGTAATCGTCACTTTTTTCATGGTTCGTAGACAGAATACATGTATTTATCAAATTTAAATACATACAAATTCTGAATACGACTTTATCGATTTTTCACTTTTTTTTACAGGCTGCTGAAATATTTGGACGATATTTCTTTCTAATTTTAGTGAATACTTGTTCCTCGTGCATAAGATTTTTGCATAAACCGTATAAAATAATATTAATATTATCAGAAAATCTTTTGCACCAAGAACAATAAAAATATTATAGTATCTCACGTTTTTCTTGGTATTTTTGACCAAATTTGTCTAGAATTAGTACAAAAATTCCCTTATTTTCAACACCAATTAGTGCATGTAAGTTGCATCCTATCTGTTAAATTAAGTCGTGCATGTCTTCACGTATCGTAGACCTAGAAAATAGGTGACTAGAAGATAGACGAGTCTATGTAGAATATATAGATTTCAAAAAATTGGAAAATGTTTCCAGAAATCAATGCTCAGTCCTGGAAATGAAAGTGTACTCGTTTTATCTTTCTCACTTTATATTCAAATCTTAAAAATTGTGATTAAAATGATTGTGAGATATTGAGAAAGAGAATACGAGTAAAAAAAAGTCATCGCAGATAAACCGGAAGCCTTGGACTTCTTGAAATCATGCGAGAAAAGTGTGTCTGGTAGAGAGCCGGATTTTCGAGGCATGACACCTTCTTGCAGAATCTTAATTAAAATCTCTTGCCTCGCTAATCCTATGTGCCATATCCACCAGACACCATAGGCTAATTGGACTAGATTTTCTACGTAATCTTTTTTTTTATTTTCTTGATTTTTCCTTCCTTTCTTCCTTGAATATTTCCTTATTCCTTAATATACTCATCTTTTCCTCTTTAATTCCTTCTTTTGTTTTTTCTTCTTATCTTTTCCTATTTTCTTATCGTTTTGTTTATCTAACCAAGTCTAATTTTGTGAAGTATTTTTTTTCTAATTATTTCAAAGACTTTTTCAATTTTAATCTTGTACAATTTATTGGCACACAGGCCATTTTTCTTTTCCTTCCTGTGTCCTACTGTCGACCACAAGCTCGTATATTTTCCGTCGCAACTCGCATGTTCTTTTTATTGAAAATACCAGAAGAGTACGCGAGCAATATTTTCTTCAGTTGCATAATAAGATTGTCGTAGTGTAACAAAATGCCGAAGCACGTCACAGAATTCTTTCTTGGAATTTCACTAAATCAGAGAAGAAAATAAGTTTTGAGTTGTTTTTATAAAAATTCACGTGTATAAAAATTTTATCTTCTTCACGTTATATATGTTCACACTTATACATAATAACACTATTTTTGCATCATATAGTGAACGAAAGGAATGCATTTTTGTATTGCAAATAACTTTTCTCTAAAAATATAAAAACTGGCAGAAAATACGGACGTTTAAATCTAGTTTTGTGAGCAAACTACAGTTGCTTGAAAAAATATCGTTTCAGTAAACTATCCACTGTTTCTAAAATTCAAGAAAAAATCAATTTCGACAGAATCTCGGGTTCTCATTTCACTTTTTTTTTTTTGTAGAACTTCACTATGAAGAAATTCATTAGAATTTTATGGAATTTATCCATGTTAGAAGTCAAAATACAGTAAACAATAGTTTTATTCAAAATCACTGCTTAAAAAAAACTACGTTTATTTGAATGGTCACCTTGGTTTATCTCTTATTTGAAAATCTGTGTTCACTAAAGTTTTTCATTTCTTTGTTTGAATTTTACACCTTCTTTCTCACAGTTTTATTCCTTCCTCTTTCTGATTCGATCCTACTCTGTCTTTCGGTCCCATGGTGAAATCTGCCATTATTATAGTATTAATCAATAATTATTCTTTTTCTCAGACAATGGCTGCAACTAAAAGGAATGCTGGTCTAACTTCTGCTGTACCTCGAGCAACATTAAACGACGAAGAGCTGGTAAGGACTTGACCATTAAAAATTAATTCCTTATTTTCATTCACCCAACGGTCGCCAATCAATTTGGTAAATAAATATTTACCTCATAAATGATATAACATACACGCTATTAACATCTAGGATCTAGAAATAAGTATAAATCAATCATAAGCTTGAAATTTTACTAACATCAATATTATATTCATTTTCAGGAACAACATTTTAATAAAAGAGTATTTTTTAATCATTTTTCTACATGATGCCTTACTTAGTTCAACAAAAATATCTATTATCATAAATCGAAGATAAATTCCGGAAATTCATGACCCCCGTCGATTGTTTCTGAACCAGCTGACCGATGCAAAATATGTGGAAACGATCCACCGAAGCTAGGAGAATCGGAAAATAAAATTTTTACAACGTTTTACTTTGCATGAGGAAGGCCACATTGTACGTTAGATAAAACTTTTATCGTGGTGTAAATTCGAATTTCGTGAATTCAGGAAAAAGTTTCGGTTTACGTAAATCATATTTGATTAAACTTTTCCTAAAAGCAGACCACAGGAATTATTATATGGAGTTTTTCATAACTTTCTTATTTGTTAATAACTCAAAGAGGTCATTGTGTAAAGTAGTGTTTTCAACTATATATGTATATGTAAATTTTATATCACCTTGTCCAGCCCTTCTAAGAGAAAAGTTCGCGTGCTAGATCAAGAAATAAATGGAGATTATAATCCACCTTGAAATTCTATGGTCGAAATATAATACACAGTATTATTACAAAAAGGAGATAAAATGCCAATGAAAAATTCAGTTCTAAATTTACATTTATATTAAATTTCGAATTCACTTTTCGAAAAATAAATTTGAAGTACAGTCCGAAAACAGGAATATTTCAAATCATGAATCTTC
>JAUEJJ010000046.1:14564346-14577133 GCA_032164275.1 Synergus coniferae
CTCAGAAAGTCGACCAACAATTCTGTGCAAACACAACAAGGCTTGTGCTGAAATAGAAAGGGAATAAGCCAAGTGCGAACACTTGTTCTTTCTTGTTAACAAAAAAACAACTACGAATTCTCTTCTGTGAGAAAACTTTCTTTTGCATTAAAAAAAAAGAAAGCGAATAAAATGTAAACATTCAATACTTTCACACGACACAATCTTGCGAAAAATTAAATTTCTTTCTAATTGGAAAATCATATAACGATCAGTAGAATCAGTAGTGCAGATCAATTTATGGTCAGACAGTGGGAAGGTAGCAGTAAAGTTTAGTCAGCTAAATCTGGAAATAGTCTTATTTTTTATACGTATTATAACGCGTGTTGGTTTTTTAGTATAATAAATAAACGATTATAATGATAAACATAGTTAATAAAATGATTAATAAAATGTTACAGTTGACAGGCTGAAAATGAAGGGGAATTATTTTAAAAGGTGTTAAATGTTAATTAGTAAATTCATCGCGAAGTACAAAGCTCAAGGGCCTTAGATTTTATTTTCTGTATAATTATACTATCGTTTCATGTTCCAGGAGCGGCCGAGAAGAGTTCGAAGCATGGAGCGGAGGATAAAGCGAACAGTATAATCACCGCCATGAAAGAGAGGATGAAGCAGAGGGAGCGAGAAAAACCGGAAATCTTTGAGCTTATCCGGTAAGTCTGTTTTTCATGCTGCCGTTGTTTTCGCTTTTATTCTGGCCAATCACAATAATCAATAATCTACATCTCGTTGTTAACAATTCTCGTACCACGAATTCGAGTATCCAAAATTTGCGGCCAATCTTATTATGAGATCTAAATAATATATCCATTCTACCAAATTCCAATATATTCTAATTCATTTAAGCAAATTTCTGATCTTGTTAAATAATTTCCGTGCAATAGAATATTGTTCAAAAATATAAAATCCGAGTATTTATAGATAAATAAATAAACCAAATAATACATAACGTAGCCATAGAGGCTCTACTAACTATATTTGTATAATCACGTGATCAAAATCGTATTTAATAATTAGTATTGCATCATCCTTCATACAATTTGAATCCAATGTTATATTTGCTCGTTTGTCAAATTTGCCTCGTTTGGTTGAAATTATAGAGTGACACATCTTCATTATTCAATATCCAATATATCCATGCACCAAGGAACGCAGAAATTAATTACCTCAAGTGCGTTTAAATTTTATAACCAGGTCAAACCATTGTTTTATAACTTAGCAGCTCAATTAAAATCGCAATTTAAATTTGAGAGCAGATACGTTATAATTTACAAAAGGCATTGTTCTCAAAATTAGCTTTATATTTGCAGTAACAAGTGAAACAGCCTCAACTATTTTTATCAATCTAATGACAAAATCAATTTTTGCGAAACTCTGCATTAAAGAAAAGCGAGCTCCCATGAAATCGTAACAAAACTTTCAAATAATCAGATTACTCGAGCGCAGACTTGCTCTAAAAGCTCTGAAAATATAACTAGGATAATCCATTATCGCGATTACTCGATAATTCTCTATAAAAAACACGTGATAAATTTATTATATTTACTTGAGTCATCATGGAAACTGCTGAAATTTTCATTATTAAAAATTCATAAAACTTTTTGAAAATAACTGTCTAATTTTAAATAAAGCTTTAAATAAAATTTTAAATAAAAATTTTTTTGAACAGAGTAGTTTATATTCTACTGAGGGTATACCAAATTACGCAGTTAAGTTAATTACTTAATGTAGCATTTAACCGCTATTTCTAAAATTATTTCAGTAATTATAAATGATGGTTACGTACCAGTTGTGGCCGCTACTTATTATCGTCGAAATGAACAGTTCTAGTGTGAAGATTAAATAACCGAAATCGCTTACTGAATGGTAAATGAAATATTTTACCTCTTCACTAAAACCAAAATCGATAATTTCAACGAAAAATAACAGATTTTGGCCACCGCCACCATGACCACTTTGATAACGATAATTCTCGTCCATTAATTTTGCATTATCCTTTATAAAAAAAAAAATGTGAAAAAGTGTAAATAACTGACCTCGCGTTATATAGCTTCGATATAATGAATCGGAATAACGATCAACTCCATTCGTATATCGTTTATGACCTGCTATAAACATTAAGAGCAAATACTCCACGTATCTAAAAATAAAGTGAACGCCATGAATTTTTAAATTTAATTATGACTTGAAAGTATGTTGTATTGAAGAAAATGAGTTTATTGGAATTTTGGACAGAAATATTATTACAAAAATAGTAATAACACCAATAACTTACAATGATTAAAATTCAAAACTTTCAAATTTAGACTTTGTCTTCATTCCTCGCAGTTTTTATTAAATTATTATTAAAATCTAGTAAAGGAAATATTCAACAGAAGAAGTCTGAAATGGAATTTAAATAGCAATAGTCTAAAAATATATATTTTTCGATAATCGTTATTTTTGGATCCTCGAAATTCAGAACGAATTTCTTCTTCTACAACATCAACAAATTGTTCGGGGTCACGAGACCGAGGCAGGGGTCGAGGATATAAGCGAAATTTGGTACCGTGCCATCAACTAATCGACGACGTCGTTAACAGGTTGATCGACCAACTGCCGTTAATTACGAAAGGTTATGTACCTAACATGTCAACAGTATTCGTCGAACTCACTGAAATATGTGGACGAGTAAAAATTGGAATGATAACTCGGTAGCCGTACAAAATAGTATGACATCTATCACCAATGTTTTCTAGCTTGTGAAATTGGAAAGATAACGTCCAACCTTTTTTTTTCTCCTTTTTCAAACATGCCGATTTTTTCAGAAATTGCAATTTTAAAGAAGATATTTTGAAGAAGATTTTTTAAAGAGGATATTTTAAAGAAGATGTTTTAAAGATATTTTAATGAAGTCATGTTTAATTTGAATTCAAAATATCAAGAAAAAGAAAGAAGATTTTGAAAGAAGATTTTTAATTCTCTTAATATTTGCATCCTCGATTTAAAATCCTCTACAAATTAAATCTGAAAGCTGAAAAGCTCGACAGAATTTCAACCTCGGGAAGGTACTGAGTGCAGAAAATATATTCGCGAAAGCCTCGACCCCGCGCACCGGAAACGTGACGAAAAAGAGAAAAAGATGTGAAAAAAAAAAATAATCCGGAGGTAAAATGTTCGGATAAATCGAAACCGAGATATCGGTATCTTCATGTGAATCTCATGGGAGTTTAGGTCGGTCTTTGGGGTCGACGAGAAGTCCCACATTGGCCATATGACTTCAGTGAAGCAATCAGTACTGGATGGCACCAGCAAATGGTCTGCGAAGATCGCCATTACAGGTTTGTCAGCTCGCTGTGCTCTCCAGTCGTGAACACATTGCCAAATGACGTATATATTCGTAATTCGTTAATGTCTCTGTCGTATGTTTGAAGCTTTCCTCATCGGCGAATCGAATAATTATCGCTCGGCGGCTGCTGCTGATACATATATTATACTATACACACGCCACACCCTTTAATAATATGATACTTTGTCTTATGTGCCATTTGTCAGCATTATTTCTAGCAATGGATATTTGACCAATTTTATCAATTTATAAATGGTACCCTGCCGCCTTTAGATTAGAGTGGTCCTAATTAACACGAGGAGCTGGAAATGGCCTGAAAAGAACATTTTGTTAATTAAAGACCACTCTAATCTACATCTCCCCTGATTTTTTCCCAAGCTGAGATAATCCTGGCTGTTTTGTGTGTCGATGTTTCTTAATGTTACCTCGAGTGTTAGATTTGTGTGTGGTCGATATGTATTTTGCATTTTGGGTTTTAATCATGAGTTGTTTAGAGTCGTTATCGCTTTGTTTATCTCTTGCTTATGATTAACACTATTCTTTATTAAATTCAAAATTTTGTTTCAACTAAAGAAGATGATAGAACTTGAATTAAAATGGATAACAGACTCTTGATGAATTATTTCCAGAAGTTTAGAGATGTTAGGAATGATTCAAATCTTCAAAACCTTCAAAACTTCAAATCGATTGTAAAAGAATTACTCTTCAGTTGACTCTGATTATTTCACTTGTTGCTAAGTCTCATGGCTGCCAAGAATATCCCAATTACTTTGAGAAACCTATTTAACAAACATATCTCAATATTTATGAAGCTCTTAAATTTAATTTCTTCAAAAAATTCTCGTTTACTTCTCAGTTACCCGGAATTTATAATAAGCCTCTATGAATAAATATCGTTTATTCCTCTTCTGTCGATAACTAGAGTTTTCTCTCTCGAAAATTGAGTTTTTCTATAAGTAAGTCCAACAATTGAGTTTCATCTCTCTTGAAAGGCACTTTCAGAAAATGATCTTCTTAATTAATTCTTGAAACGAATTGTAATCACTGGTCAAAGTTCTATAAACAGAAAGCAATTTAGAACGGTTTAAAGCGAGTTTTTTAATTAACTTTACAATTTTCAAGAAATGGTCTTCTTATACGCAGAATAACTGTGGAATAAATTCTTTTGTAGAACTTAGTTTATAATTTATCATAATTGTAATGTTGTTTCTGATGTACGTGTTATCGATAGTTAGCTTAGCCTACATGTCAGGCCTAGAGAATCCAATCGAAAGACTATTTAGGTCACCTGGAAACTTGTTGTGGGATATATGTGTTATGTAGCCCATTGTCAAAGGTAAACGACTATGCCAGGATGTAAGGCAGATTGGCCAATCCTCCAAAAGCAATCTACCAACCACCTGTAATCTATGGTGGTTCCATCATCGCCTTGCTTCATCTTCCACTTAAATTTGCTGAAACTAGGACAAGAAATTTCATCGGAACAAATCGATTCCCCATTATCATAGACCTATATACATTCCTGTCTTCACGAACCGATCCCTAGATTTTATCTCGTAATTCCACCTGTGGCACTTTCTGACGAGATGCTATTATTTTCCAATTTCAAACAGGGAGTAAAATAAAAATTATATAAAATTCCTTCATTGCCAGAAATTTTTCGGAAAAAAGACCTACATATCATACTTTTTAAAGAAAATGTATTTCAGTTGGAATTTCATCCAGACTATGAAATAAAAATTTCAAAGATATTTACTTTAGAAGTTTGCCAACATCAACAGGAAGTTTTCAGAACTTTTCAAGCACGAGCATTTCTACTTCTACATTAATTATTTTCGAAGTAAACAAAGCAGAGGAAACAAATGTAACGTCGAGTCGAAAACGCAAGTCTCGTTACCGTCCAACTTGCCTTTAATATTCAATTCATAAACAAAGTAGGTAGGAAAGATTGTTTTATACATTTCGTAAATTAAAGAGCAAGTTTTATTTTTGAATTTATTGCAGCTAAAGAATTTTTCGTGATTTTTTATTTCTATAATTCTCCTTTGCTTTTTATTTATTCAAGTTTCTAATTACGAGATGATTAAAACATGAGAGGGAAAATTAAATTAACTGAAAACGCTTTTTTAAGCTTCTACACGAATTTTGAAATTTCACAGTAATTGCAACATTCCTGTGGAAAATTTTGAAATAAACGATTTTTTATACATTATATACATCCGAAAGTAGCTGCAGTAAATAATTTAGTCAGTAATATTCCTATTGTGATCCGAACAAAGCTTATAATGTCTCATTTTATGTACACCAATTGTGTATGAAATCATTAATTCTATAACTCAATTTATACTCATCGATTTTCCATCAAATACTCATGTTGCTATTAAACCAATCATAAATAGAAAATGAATGATGATTGGGATGAATCAGATTTTATTAAAATATCTGAAAAGAAGATATTCAAATTGGAAATGATGTTTCAAATACGAAGATACTTGTTCTAGTTTCGAAAATTAGGAATTAAGGGTTGTGTTTAAGTGTGGCGAGACGATTTTTGGTGAAAAATTTGTATTGGAATCTGTTCTCACTTTCACGGCTAAGAACAATTTTCTAGAGTCTCTCAATTGGAAACTTTAATCATTCCTGAAGATATAAATGAGCACTCAATCGATTCCAGTCTCCAGAGAATTTCTGGCACTCCTTTCCTCTCAGCATCCATTATTCGGTTGGACAGAACGATGAAGTCGAGGCTTGGCGGTGAGCCACAAAGTCGAGCAACAAGTTTTCTTATTCCGACTCGACAATTTCTGGCCAGACCACTAGTCCGACATCGTAACGATGCTAATTTCGCGATCATTCGGCTAACAGGTGGTTTGCCATACTGGAACTATAGACACCTAATTGTGACGCAAAGAAGGCACCATGTTAATTAAATCCTAGAGGGTATACTTCAATACGATCTCTATCTCGAAGTCGTCCATAGATCACGTTAGAGTGGCTCTTCCTGACAAACTGGGGTCAGATAGATTACCAAGCAATCCTTCGGGAGTTGAACTCAACTTGTTTGCCAGAGTGATGAAGCTTTGAATTAACGTTCGTCCTGGGAGGAACAAAATATTGAAATTCTTGGAAGCTGTTAAAACTAGTATCAATTTTAAGAGGTGAAGTTTGAAGATAGACTTTTAGATCAGTAAATTGTTAGGTGGATGAAAAAATCAGTTTGAAAGTGGATAACATTCTAGAGGTCTAACAATTTTTTATCCAGAGGTTGACCACTGGAACGTTGACAGAAGAGGGATATGAATCAGATATTTTTAAAATCCAGGACGTATTCTTTAAAATTTAAAATCCTTCCCTGAGATCCCTTTAATCATCCTGATACTCTGATACTCTGATAATCTGATAATCTGATACTTAAATCTCCACTTAAGCATTGATGGTTGATGCAGAGTAAATCAATGGCAAATCAAGCGACTAGAGACTAGATGCTGTACGCATGGCACGTTTCTACACGTCTCCTCAGAATCCTCTGAAAGGCAATCGACATTATTCGTTCTTCATAAGAAAAACGAGTGGCGTTAAGAAAAAGATCATGAGGATACTGAGGTGATGGTATCATTGTCTTCTTTTCAGCACCACATTTTCAGTGGACCCGGATACACATATTGACAGCCTCGACCAGGCCGAACAGATGGTCCTTGAGGGTACGAGCAAGTGGTCCTGCAAAATCGCTATCACAGGTGACTTATGACCTATCACTCTGATTCTTTTACACTTAATCAGTTCTCACATTATACTAACACACTGAGTCACACTTGGAACTATCGACAGCACGCACTCTCAGGGAATGTTCAAAAAAATTAGACCTTCTTTAGGCTAGCAACTCTTCTCTTGGTAGACTACTTTTCTATTTCTCCTAAGAGGAAACTGGATAAAATCAATTCCGAAATTTTCAAACCTATCTTATTTTATATTAATTATTTTATATTAAATCATCATAGATAATTTTAGAAATAACTGTAGCTTTAAAAAGATTAAAATAGATTCTTCAAGAATGGGTAGTTAGTCATATTAACCGTAACTAATACACTGCCGGTCAGAATTGTTCACCTGTTTTTCGATGATCGTTTAAGTTCTCTTAATTACATCAAATATTACATTCTGTCTTTTAAGTAAGATAAAAGCTATGAAAATTCTGCTTAAGATGAGTCCAGGACGAAGTCACTTTGCCAACTTTTTAAGAAGATAGATAACTTTTAATATACTTTCAAACAATATAATCTTTGATGTAATTAAGAAGAGACCAATCATCGAAAAACAGGTGGACTCACAATTCTGATCGGTAATGTAAGTCTTTCTACATTCGTTATTGAAATGATAAAGTATGAAGTTTCTTTTTGAACATCCCACAACTGTATTATATCTTGCCTCCAAAGAATCACAAGCGCCGTCGTGTACTAGTTAATGACATCAATAAATAAATAATTGATATCTGAATAAAATATTTTAACAATTGTGTCAAAACGCAATCTAATTCGATAATTCTGTCGAAAGTAATTTTTCACATAAAATAAATACCTTCTCATATAATGAAAACATAATAAGAAAAATTATTATAAATGTATATAAGAAAGGGGAAGGGATAGTGTTCTGATAAAACATATCAGTTGAATGTGAGAAGTCGTAGATTAAAAAAGCACGCTAGTCGGAAAAGTAAAGGAATCAAAAGATGGTTGAAGGGGTGGTTAGTGGGAGTGGGTTGCACGCCGATGAATTAGGGACTTGATGTAAACTTGGATGTGCGTGTATGTGTGTATGGAGGGATTATGGATTGTTAAATCGGGAGAGTGGTGCCTTTGCATGAATGTTCGTTGAACTATCGATTTCATGCATACGTGTCGACCGCAGGTCTCGATTTTAAAATCATGCAGATCCGCGACAGTGCAACCGGAAATCCGGATCAGGTGGAAGGCCTTTGTTGGAAAAGCTTCTTTATCGATTCAGGGACACTTGCATTATTCAGTATCGCGCAAGTGTTCGAAATACAAGATCAAATCTCCTGCTTATGGAACATCGTCTTCCTTTATCTCCCTCTTATTGCAACATAGATTCTTGATGGAATATATGAAATATTTACTTACAAGGAAATTATTTATAAAAATCTCTCGAAATACGTTAAAATTCCTTAAGATCTCATAAATTCTTAAGATCTCTTCTTATAAATCTTTTGAAGAATCTTTTTAAGTTCATCAAAATCACTTGAAAATCATAGAAGTCTTTTAAAATTCTTCGAAATTTGTTTAAAATGATAGCTAACGACTTCATCTACTGAAAAAACTCTTCTAAAGATTCTTGAAGCGTTTTAATGACCTTGTTCTTAAGCTTAATACACGCGATAGTGACGTTATTCGATTTTTAAGTACTTAGTATGCAAAAGTCGAAGGTGATTCGTTTCCTATACGAGTTCGTAAACTTCTCTAAAGGCTCACAGCGACAAAAGCCTTAGATACGAAGCGACGAAGATCAGATTAACTAAAAGTCTTGCGAAATTCTATCTGTGCACCTTCGTATTCCACCACTGAGATTTGTTTCAGTCAAATTCTACAATTTCTTTGTCTCGCTCAATATTAAATTCCACGGAATTCTCGAGATACCTGTTTCTCTAATTATTTAGCTTTTTCCTCTGTGAAAAGTGATTGAATGCAAAATAAAATCAAGAAATGCCGCAAAGGAGTTTCAGCAATTTTCGCACACTGCTCTTTCTAATTTTCCACTATTATCCAGTGTATAATTAATTATTCATTATTATTAATTATTTTCTCATATTAATATTATAAGTATTGTTGCTTTTTTGATTCTCTATTTAAAGCAAAAGGTTGCTTATTTTATCCTGAAAGACTCTTAAGTACAATTTTCTTCCTAATTTCCCAGAATTTTCCCATTTTAAGAAAAGTTACATGCAATGTGGTATGCGTCACTTTGTCTTGCCGCACCTTCTTGAACTTTATGACTCGCAAGAGAAACTCATTACGTTCTTTAGATTCTAGTGTGGCAACTCCCTAGTTACCACCTGCTAAACTTTTTTACCACCTTTTTTTTTAAATAAATGAAAAAATGTCTGTAATGTGTGTAAATACTAAGATAAAGATGAATAGTCAATTTTGTTAATTTTGAACTTCATTTAAAATTCAAATCATTTTAAGAAAGTAGTAAAATAGAAATTGAATTCCTAGTTCTTTAAATTGACCGCATCGTTAAGAATTATTAGAAAAATTGTCCAATTACAATTTCTTTCCATAAGTGGAGCAGCTTCCCATCCAAAAGAAAAAACTCTTCTCCAGTCTATTGAGCATTTTCAAGCCCAGAATCCGGCCTCTGCAAACGAAAAGCGATGAATCCGAACAATTGGGGAAAATTACCCCCAGAGGGATTACGACGATTAAAATAATTGCCGTGTCAGAGCAAACAGGTCAACAATTTTGAACTACCCACGCGTAGACTAGAGGCCTGTATTTTCTCTTTCTTACAATATGATAAAAACTTTGTCTCGTATCTATAAAAGGTAATTTGAGGGAACAAAGGGGAAAGAGGACGATAGGGGTTGAAATTGCGAAGGTGAAAATAGTGATGACAAGAGAAAAGAGCAAGAGGGGTTGCGAATATAACAGTTGGCGCCACTTCCGCCCCAGTAATCAAATCTTTTGATTCAGTGAATTCAAATTAAAATAGCTGGTTGCAGTTTGGCGGAAGAGTCAACTGTTATATTCCAACCATTTCATGAAATTCCAGACACGTTTTATTTTTTATAATCACCATTGAAGTTCATGTGGAACCCTCGCGAGCACGTATTCGCCAATCAAAATGACTTAGGGTTGTTTCGAACCTGGATTTATGCTTCGAATACCTTCTATTATTTTTTTTGTTGCTTCCACGTCGAGGGGAATATTAATCGAAAGCCAAATGTTGTGGAACAATTTTATTGTGGATGAATTTCAGTTCTCCTTTCGACTTTTCAATTCTTTTCTTTTTTTTTTTCAATTTGTAGTCAATCCCATCATAGGAAAAGGAAATTGCGATTATATAGAAATAGATTCATCCTCTGGCTGGATTTTTATTCTTCGTCTGTAGTTTAGAGTCGAGATCAGAGATGCTAATCGATTTTAAAGAATTTATAAACTTTAAAAGAATTCAGAAGACTTTAAAGATTTTTAATTTCAAAACTCTATCTTACAACTGTATATATAAAATTTACAGAAAATTTTCTATCCAAAATATATTTATTCAATGTATTGAAAATTTGTAAATTTAATAAGAGATTTTTAAATTTAATAACAGATTTTTTTTCTGCGTGCTCGGTTTCGATGTATAAATGAATATACTCGCGTGATTTGGGTGTTCAGTTCATCCGATGATCTTAGAAGATCGCTTAGATGCTTTTGGAAAATATGACGTTTACTTAATCGAAACGTCAATAAATAAGTAAGAAAACAAAGAATCGATTAGTCTTGCGCGAGAGGCGACAGAATGTCAATAACGAGAAAATACACGACGAGGCGTAAGTATAAAATCGATGGAGGCATCGGCATCAGGCGAGCATCGATTCCACGCACATGCTCACAGACACAAGATCGTATCACTATCAGCAATATACGTACTATACACCTTATCACAAACACCATCGAGACGTTATTTAAAATAACGATACCATTTAACCCCCAATGGAATCGATTAGGAATCGGATAAAAGAGTAACTCGAGGCCAAGGAGTTTCTCGCATCTGAGGTCAAAATAAACAGAGTTTGTAGCATGGGCATGACTGTCTATCTGTCAATAATCCGTCTGTTTATGCATTTTAATTATAAACTATCACTTATTAATTACGATATATATGTTAATTATTCATTACCGTCAACTGGGGTAAGGCCGCTAATCAAATAACTTTTACTAGGGTGGCTCAAAGAATTTTTTTCTACGTCACTCACCCCTTAATCTTCTTTCATCTTTGTATGCTAAAAAGTCCCCTCGGGATCTGAATATTAAAAAAACTCTACGTAGGTAAAAAGTTATTTTTAGCTTTTCCTAGTTTACAGTATTGGAACTATTTAAAAATATAAATGTTATATGCTATAATTTCAAGAATTAAATGTTTGTGTGTAATACATATACACGAGCACGCCGAGCTTACGTGCACGCTTGAAACGGGCTGTCGCTTCACGAAATGTTTCAGTGTAATAAAAATGTAACAATCAATGTTTCACCATTTAGAAAGATGCATGCTCTCCATATATTTTCGGTCATGGAAAACTGTGGCGTTGAATGAATATTTGCATTTAATGGATTTTGGGATTTCCGCGGTAAAAACAATGTCAATGTCAATTTTTCAAAGTGACTGAGCCCTTCATTCAATTACACTAGGAAAAATCATTTTTGGTGATTTTTTGTGGATGTAACATACCAATGTTGTTACAAAATGATGGAGTTTAAAATTGTTTGAATTTAAATCTGAAAAAGAAATTTTGATTAGATATTTGTAAAATATATTGCGCTAGAATCTAAATTGAAAATTTTACAGACCAATAAATTGAGATTCTAGTTATTTGTTATCCAAAACGATTTCCCAAATCTCGATCGAAGAAAATGGAATTTTCAGCAACGTCATAGTTTGAAACTATTCAGTTCAAATAGGCACAGACCGGAAATGATGTACATTTGGTATAGATATATATTCGTAATGTGAAACCAGCTCGTAAATGCGAATATTTGCTAACCAAAAATATTGAATTTGAATGCGAATTTAAATCTGAAAACAGAATTGTGGCATGTAACTGCGTCAATACAAAAGGCTACACAACTTTCGAACGACCCTGGTTAAAGTTTTATTGCTACGTTGTGCTCAAATATAGTCGAGTTTGGAAACTCGTCATCCCCTTTTGCCTGACCAAGCATTTCTAAATCCCTGACGCTGTTAGTTTGACAATTTAATTCATTTTTTGCCAATCTTCAATAAATATAAAAATCAAATTTTTATAGTCCGTGGTTTTAATCTCAAATGAAGCAAATAGTATCAATTTCAAGAATTTATTCCTTTTTAAAAAGCAATGGGGTGAAGGAATTTAACTTTCAAAAATTAATGAGTAAACGTGATTATTCTACGTCTTGTTATTCATTCGTTTTGTTCTGTGCCTAGTACTTCATACTTAGATGCTATAATAAAATTGATGTATTCAAGTTTATTTACTGAATTTCTGTTAATACGAATTTCACAGTGATCTGCGCTCAGGGACTAATTGCCAAGGACAAGAGTGGAACTTCCGATCCATATGTTACAGTTCAAGTAGGAAAAGTGAAGAAACGAACGAAGACGATGCCACAAGAGTTGAATCCAGTTTGGAACGAGAAGTTCTACTTGTAAGATTTTTTT